>OY997589.1:6600000-6883797 GCA_963921825.1 Erodium maritimum | reverse complement strand
TGTATTTTCTAAGGGGGGATCTACAATAATTCTTGAGGATGTTGAATTTGAGGAGAAAAATAAGATTAGACTAATATTTTTTAAGTCGGTTTTTACTATAATCTGTTTAATGCTCAGTTCATACCCTTACCATCAAAAGTGAATCTGGAACTTAAATGCGACGATATTGAACAAGTTTCCAATCAAGTTGATATAGTTGTTCCAAAATGAAACATTCAACCATTTTAGCGAGAGATGAGAAATGTTTTTAGATGATTATGTCATATTTCTCCAAACATAAAGATGGTTTGAGGGAAAATGATCCAGTCAACATTTCTCAGACCATGAAGAGATTTTTAACTCTCTAAAATGGATTGGTGCGATGGAAGAAGTGTACAAGGTTATGCAAGACAATAAAATTTTGGAACTAGTCTCATTACCAAAGATCCAAAACCTATTGGTTGTAAATGGATTTTTAAAATAAGAGAAATGATAATGAGAAAATGTATAAGGTACAAATTGTAGGTAAATGCTATATTCAAAAGAAATGCAGAGTTGCAGAGACTTTCTCTCCAGTTTTATTAAAATACTCTTTTAAAGCATCTACAGTACTTCAGGTTGGCTGAGGTTGAAAGGTTGAGGCTGAAAGGAGAAAAATATTTTCTCTCTGCTTTTTCAGTCTAGCTAAAACAATTTCATTTGCAGCCCATGAATTTTATCTAGGCTGAGAAGTGAGGCTGATATAATAAAATAAGAATAAACATAAAAAAGTAAATCATACTTTTATTATAAAATCGAAAGCGACATTACAAGAGTTGCTTATTACCGAAACAAAAACTAAACCTAGATTTTAAGGCCTAGAAGATCGTTCCCAAATAGGGAGTTCGTTAATATACTAGAACCGTCTGGGATGATCATTGATAACGTTCCACAATTCAAACTTGGTGAATGGTCGCGGAAAACGCTCCTTATGGGACATAACCGAAGTGTCCTTGGCCCTCTACTCTTTATATAGCTCAAAGTACGGATTGAGGTCGGCGAGGAGCTTTCCATTTAATTCGAGCGCATTAACAATTTCTTCATGTGCTTCCTTTTGAATTATTGCAACCTTTCGCGCTTCGACTTCCTTGGCCCCCAACATTTTACCTTTTCCCTTGGTCATTGCAGCTTTGGTAGCCTTCTGACTCATATTCCGGATATCTAAAGCAAATCTCGTCCTAGTGGTGTGCTCACTCTTGTTGTGGGACACATGTGTGTCCTCCCGCGTTTTCCTGTTCGATTCACTTGAAACTGGTTCGACGGGGCCGAGCGCCTTTTCATCAGGTACTCCTAAGTTTGGATCATCCACTTGAGTTGATCTTTCACAAGTAACCACCAATTCTTTGAAACGAAGTTGCGGCCTTTATCACTCTTATACATTGTCTTTGTCAACTACATAATATGGTCATTGGATCGCCTAATTCGATGATCATTCTCTTTGTGTGTATAGCATCCTTGGAACTTCGCCACTCGCGAGTTCTTTGTGCCTCTATGGTCCTTGCAATTCTTCCTAGATCGAAGCGAATCATTTTTCTCCGTTAGAGAGCAACCTCTCTCCTTATGTCCTCCTAGTAATTGTCTTTCCTCTTACTATTCCCGGCTATAGAGTCAAAGGAATTTACCATCCAAACATGAACAAGGCGTATATCCTCCTTTGTGCTCCATTTGACGAGCGTCCTTTTCGCTTTCTTCTCTCTTGATAGGTTTGGAGCTTGAGGGCGAGGAGTTTGGCAGACTACTTGAGAATTTGGGGTAGTTTTGTGCCCCGAAAAAAGCCACACAACGTCATCACCAAGCTCAGTTTCTTGGGTTGATGGAACATACTCTTATTGACGAAAAAAAGGATCGAATTCCATTGTGGCGGAAAAAAAAGAATTGAAGAAGAGTAGAATGTGGAGTGGTGTGAAATTGAAAAGGAGGAGGGGTGTTTAATTAGGAACAAAAGGTGTAGGGTGTAGTCAACGCTACCACGTGTCAGCAATGCATTGATTGCCAACGTATGGCATTTCTTTTCACATGTTTAATGTTGGAGACTGTTGCCAACAATCATAACATGACTGTTCCACGTGGCGGTAACGCCAGCTCCGCGTGGAAACCGCCAACGTAAACCGCCACCAAAATGTCGCCATTAAGTAATTTTTGCTGCCGTTTACAAAATGTCAGCCCCAAAACGTCTCCATTTAGTCGCAGACTACGGATGCTCTAAGCATGACTGTGACACTTGTCACTTATCTTACTCTTGAGTTGCATCATATGGATGTTAAGATTGTGTTTCTTAGTTGTGACATTGGAGAAACAATGTATATAGTATAACCAGGTAACTTTGATTCAAGAGTTCCAAAGAAAATTGTTTGTAAATTAAAAAATTCATTTATGAACTCAAACAAGTTTCCCGTAAATGATACCATAAATTTCATAAAGTAATTGTCTCGTTTAGTTTTTGAGACAAATATTATTGATGATTGTGTGTATCCCAAGCTCATTGGGGTAAGTATATGTCCCTGGTTTTTATATGTCGATGACATACTACTTTCCAATAATGATATAGGATTATTGCACAAAAACAAAATATTTCCAAGTCTCTCAAAAAAGCTAGATCAATACAGTACTTAAAAGGTTTGGCATGATAGGTTGTAAAATAAGTGAAACCTCTATGGTTAAAGGAGACAAATTCATCTTGCACGATATCCTTAAGTTAACCTTAAGACTCAGAAAATACAAGAGATTCCCTATACATAAGTTATTGGGAGTCTAATGTATACTTAAGTATGTTAGGTAGATATCTAAGGAACCCTTGTATAGACTATTGAATAGAAGCCATATGGGTTATAAGATACCATTAAAGGACAGAACATTACATGCTCACAGACATGAAATCATGTCATATGGAGATTATTTGGTATTAAGATTCTGATTTCGTTGGGTACCAAAATAGCATAAAGTCTACATAAGGAAACTTAATACATGGAGAAGCTATATTTTGGAAAAGTATTAAACAAACACTTGTACCTTTTTCAACTATGGCAACAGAATTCGTAACATGTTATGTGGCCTCAAACTAAAGAATATGACTGCGAAACTTTGTCACTAGGCTGCATAGTTTGGAAAATGTTGAGACCGCTAAAGTTTCTCGTGACAATAACTCGACAGTTATATTCTAATGACAAAAAGAGTTCATCAAAGTCTGAGAAAAGTAGACATAAAGTTCTTAATCGAGAAAGAAATAGTTTAAAATGGACAAATATTCATAAAATATATTAGGACAAACTCCATTATTGTGGATCCAGTCATAAAAAATTTACCACCTAAGTTCTTGCATGAGCACATTACACGTATGGATGTTACACTACTTGACCGCTGGTGGGAGTTTGTATTTTGTTTGCTTCATGTTTAAGTTTAATCTTAAAGTTGTTTCTTTTTAAAACACATATTTGTAAGGGGAATGTGATGCTCTCTTCTAATGCCATTGTATCACTGGTATTGTTCGATCGCCGGTGATTCTTCGCAAAGGATTGATCTGGCGTGTTATGGTGATAAGGAGATTTTGTAGCATGATCAAAGGACTCATTCAAATGTTGAATGATTTGAGGGCTTGAAATTACCAGAGAAAGGTATGTTGGTGTTCGGATATGATATTGCATGTTTCGAGGGCTTAATGATTTATTAATTTTTGCATGTTTAGGTTAGGCTTTAATGCTTGCATATTTAGATCAAATATGATATTGCATGTTTTTTTTATCAGCAAAACAATATATTAAGACTCTCCTCTTTCCGAAATGAAAAAAAACAAAAGACAAGGAAAAAGACATTTGAGAATACAAAACAACAAAACACCCCTTTAGAAGAGGACATCCAAACCATCAACAGAGAAACAAACCCAAAGCAACCAACCTAAAAACACAGGAAAGACACCCGAAAACAAAACTAACATAGAAGACAAACAAAAACAGACAACAACCCTCAAAAACCAATAAAAAACCAGAAGACAAAGACCAACCCGACCTAGAGCAACCAGACCCAAACCAGAGCGATGCCAACAACTAAAACTCTCAACCCACTCCACCAGCCAAATCAGAATCAGAAATACCCTCCAAATCCTCAAATTCATCATCAGAGTCAACTTCTAAATCAACACTCATATTGAAATCACCTTCCAACCTTTGTAACTGCTCAATTACATCCTCATCAGGAACCGAATCTCGGGTTCCTATAGCTTTACCGAATCCCTAGGCCTTTTCAGCTTCCGAGAGACCTTTATAGAATTTCTCCTTTTGAACAGACTTTCTAGAAGCAGCTTCCTTCCTCAATTTCAATCTATACTTTGTATCATAGGTGCGAGTGGATACGAAATTCTTTGAAATTTTCTTTCCTCCTCTAACTGATCTTAATAACAACCAGAGTTTTGGGAGGATTAAAATCCATTAGATTAGATATTTCCTCAACTTGTGCGTGCACAACCTTTTTACAAGCCAAGTCAAAACCAGATTGGTCTTCCTTTTCCGTAATCATAAGATTAAAGTTTGGAAACCCGAAACCATCCAGACCTCCAAAACTGGGGCTGAAACAAAGACGCTTTCCCACACAAACTAAGTAGAATCAAGGTTCAGAGGGTAAAGGAGGTTGTTTGACACCTACTGCAAATCCGCAACTCCATCATTACTAGAATGAACAAGATCAGCTCCAGAATCCAACACTTACCCTAGAAAGTATCTCCTTCAACGCAACGATGAGAACTAATTCCTTCAGAACCCCCAAGAATAAGCCCCGCTGCCTCACTCCCCGCTGCTTTGCCGCCGTCCTATCCAGTGCCGACGCGTGGCCAGCAAAAAAAACAAACGCAGACGCAGCAGTGGAGAAGAAGCACAGTAACTGTGGGTATTAATTAGGTTATATTAATATATGGTAAGTTAGTAATTAGGTTAATATATAGTAATTAGTTAGGTTAATATATGGTAAGGTTATTAATTAGGTATTAATTAGGTTTTTATAGGTAAACAAATTAGTTTTAGATTTTAAAAATCAGTTTTTAATTTAATAATCAGTTTTTAAATTAAAAAATCAGTTTTTTATTTTAAAAATCATTTTTCTGTTGCGATAAAAAAATGTCCGACGATGATGCCCAAACGTTATTATCAGGAATAGTAACTGTCAGTGTTTCAAAAAAATATATATGGTATTAGTAACGGTCAGCAAAGAATTCATCACTACATAAACTTATATCGACCAAATGAATTGTCCATTTGAATTATGTATTTTTTATTTTTTTATGTAATTTTTAAATTTTGCATTTTATTAATGAACTTTTATTTCTATTTATGAATTTTATTTAGTAGTTGTTGATTTAAAAATAACGTTAACAGATTCAGTTAAAAGCTTAATTAATTACACAATCAGCATTTATGAAAATCATGCCCCCATACTTGCCTCTCTGATGTGCAACACACTAAATTTAGGGGGCAGGAGGCTGAACCCTGCCTAGTCATCAGAAGGTTCTACCTCAGGGTTCAGGGTTCAGGGTTCAGCCCCCCTTGATGTGGATGCTCTAAGGGATGTATTTGTGGTGAACTTGTGACAAATATATTTTTTATGAACGTATAATGATTTTCTGTGCAATTTTATTGTTTTTATTTATATGTATTTGTTATGTATGATTCATTACTATTTTTACTTGTAAATTTAGATTATTTGGTTTTGAGCTCATATTTTTTGACCCAAATATGAAGTCCAATAATATAATGATCGGTTGATTAAAACCGCTAACCAACCGACCAATCAACTGGCTGGTTTCATAGTGAAGTATTGTTTTTGGTGACGGGATTGGTTCCAAAATTTGGCAACCCCATAGTATCGGATTGGGTCCGTGAAGGAAGCAATAGTTGGTTAGCCGACCTTTGCCCACTCCTAGCTGCACTTGCATAGATATGAAACGAGAAGCAAGAGGCAAGTTGGTACGAAAAAATTATGAACTCATTTAATATTATCAACAATCTACCACACCAACGGTCTAGGACCGGCCCTAATGTTTAGTGGCCTAAGGCGAAGTCTATAAAATTAGCCTATAACGATATATATTGACGATAAAAAAGTATTCACTTTTAATTTAGAAAAAAATTACAAGCTCAAATGCGCCTTAATATCTTTTTTTTTTGAGATATGCATCTTAATATCTTATCTCTCTACGAATTCAAACAAAAACAATATTTAAGTTCAAAGTCTCTAAAAATGTGGACAAAAAATATAAATTTGAGACCCATTTGGATTTTAGATGATAATTAAAAAACTTGTTTCATTTTAATATTTTAAAGATATATGTGCCCGAAATGTATCTAGTAGCTTATTTGTTAAGATATATCATCCAAAAATATTGATGTCTTGTTTGTTGTTTTTTTTAAGCGAAAAGTGACATATTATAACTTTTAGAATCGATTACATTGTTGTGTATTGAGGAACATGCTCCTCGATTACGGAAGGTCAGTTTGAATGAACAATGGTTCGCTGAGCCTTTTAATATTAGAACTGTCACAGACAGTATTTTGATGCCCCACGGGCAAAGATATAAGACGAGGGGGGAACGGGACACCGGAACTCAAAGAGCTCAACAACGGTGATGGTGGGAGGCAAAGCACCGTCTAGGGACCCCTCCCTAGGCCAGTCCCTAGAGCACTGGATTCATGTCGTCATTGACCCTGCAAAGACGAAGTTAGAAAAATAACAAAGACCCACTCGATTAGTCAGATCCATAATCGAGAGAGGGGTCGAGGAAGGAGCGGTGGTGGAGGCCAGGGATGAGGCAGTTTCAGAGACGACGGTGACGCCTTCAGAGGCGGCGACAGCGGCAGAGGCCAGGGAGAAGGACGCGCCGATGGCTTCAGCGGCAACGGGGGCTGATCGGGAGAGATATCCCGATACCTCAGAGACACTGGTGAAGACGCAACCCTAGGCAACACGTCGTCCGAAACAGAGACCATAGCAAGGTCGTAGTAAGCCCGGGGACTCGGCGATCTAGGGTTCGGAGGGAGTAGGACATGGTCGTTGCTTGTGTAGAAGTAAACTAGTATCGCCGCAGAGATCCTCCCCGCTGCGGTTCCCCAAGCATCATCGGTGGAGAGAGAGAAGGAAGTCGTAGTGTTGGAGGAGAAAAAGGCGCTGAAGGAATCCCATGTAGAAGTTGCTTCGACGTCCTCCCGCGCCGGACCTTCAGAGATGGATGCACAAGAGGAGACGACGGAGGCTTCGAGGGAGAACTTTGCACCGAAGACGCCATGACAGAGCCGACAGAGAGGGAAACAGCAACGTCAGCGAGATCGTCGACAACAAGGATATGTCTAGGAAGCACCATAGCTGCAAGGGTACGACAACTAGGACTAGGGTTTGCTCGATGTCTTTTATTATTTATTAATGCAAGAGGCATAAAAGGTTTAATTTAAATTAATAAAATAAAAAAAAATTCAATTTGAGATGTCTTTTCTCGAGGCTATCGCTTAGGAGAATTTGGGTCTATTCAAGAATCACTATAATTGTTTTGAAATAAATCCATTTTTTTGAACAGGTAACTGGGGAAGTGCATTACTGCAAACAAAAAACCATACAATGTAGAGTGTAACCGCTCTGGATTCCTGATATGTGTCTAGGCCGACCGTAGCAAGCCCAGCGCTTATGGACCCGTAGAAGATAGCCCGCTTTTCATCGCAGACAAAACTCAAGACATCCCCTTACTGACATTTCAAAAGTACTAAACATAAGAAACCTAATCCAACAAACGAAAAGAACTAACCAACCCAAACTAAAATAGTAAAAAACATAACGCAAACTTGAAACGGGTGCCCTGATTACGGCTTTCCCGAGAGTTCTCAGCACCGGTAGTCCCGGGTCTGTGGGTATAGTCTGTAGTCGGACCCTCCCACCCCCGCCGGGTCTTCTCATTCTTCCGTAGGAGGCCTTAACACCTCTGTCTTTGGATCCTTGAGACGTTCCGTCCCCATCAAATATTCACCAGCGGTTTCCCGTTGGCTACCTTTCCCCTTAGGGTTCCATCTGCCGAGATGACCTGGTTCCACCGCGAGCCCACCTTCATCCAGTAGAGGTTGTGGCCGAGACGGAGGGACCTGCTTATCCTTCGGGTCTGCACCGATCCCTGTGGTGTGATCGGTTTGGGATGGATTGGAGGCCATGAAACGATCGGGGAGACCGCGGCGCGATGGGAGGGTAAGTGGCGGTCAGAAGGGATGCAACCCTTGTGACAGGAGCGCGGTGGCACATGTCGACCGGAAGGATAATCGGAGACGGCGAGAATTCAACCCCTAAGGGGTTCGGTGAGAAACCCTAAAGGGTTCAGAGAGAGCTTGCTTCTGAGCCGGCGGAGGCACGGCCTGCGGGACCCACCTACTAGGGGGAGGCACGGGCTGGTGAGACTGCGTCGTCGCCTGCTACTGCATCATCCTCCACTTTTGCGGCGGAGGCGCCTGCTGGTATTGCTGATCGGCAGCCATCGGCGACGGGTCTCCGCCAGGTGCTGGTTGCTGCATCATTACGAAGGTTTAGGAGGTGTATGGCATGATATGAATGATGATGGTGAAGGGGGAGGAGGATCGGCGACAGATCTGTAAGGGACGAGAAAACCCTAGCCCCTGCTAATTTCTTCTTCCGCTTTTTATCTTTGTACAATACAATAAATCCAAAATTTAATGTTACATGCATATGATTTGCTTCACGGAAACAAAAATAACATTTTCAATACAATGACTTAGAGATAGAGTTAACATACTCATATATTGCTATTTTTTTTTAAGCTTTGAAAGATAAATCTCAGTGTGAGTTGTAAAATCTATAAACTTAAATTCAAAACATATTTGATTGTAGATATTTACTAATAAAAATTAAATATAAACCAAAAACGTGTTTGGAATAAATTGGAGGCCTTATAAATTTTGTAGCCTTAGATGGTAGCCTACTTTTCCAATAAACTCTAAGCACTCATTTCTCCAATCTCCATTAATCAATGAACAAGACCTAGCCAGCCATTGTTGGACTATAAATAGGAAGCATGCATGCACTATCTTCTTCATCCTTCACTCTCGTTGTCTTAACCAATACTCTTCGATAGTCCAGAAAAGGAAAAAAAAAACATGGGTTCCAAGGTTTTCGTTTTCCTCAGCCTCTTACTTGCTTTCGTGCTCCTCGTCTCATCCCAAGTTGCTTCGGCCGACAAATCCATTGACCCCAACAAAGGTGAGCCATTTTAGAACTACTTATAGGCACTGAATCAAGGACAATATTGTTGAAGTTTGACTCCCACATCGAAAGTGTGTGGATATATTGACCACTTGATATACATTTTAATGTCTCCATCCATCAGTTCGAGCTTTTGGGTTGGATTGGGCTTTAACATGGTATCAAAGCTGGTTCGGCCCACGACCTGTTTGTCGCCTCCACCCTGTGGTCTCCGGTTCATATGCAGATGTCCAATCTTGCTATGGCCCACGTGTAGATGTCCAGTCCTACACGTGAGGGGGAGCTTTGAAGTGTGAGGTCCCACATCGAAAGTGTGTGGATATATTGGTCACTTGATATACAACTTAATGCCTCCCACTCATCAGTAATATAAATAGAAAAAGAACGACCATATACTTACAAACAAATCAAATTGTCCCTTCTACGGCACTGGAGATTGGAATGAGCAAATGTCTCCCAAGATAAAACAGACCTAAACCACTAGTGAGTGCTTCAATTAGTAGAGTCTGACGGAGTCTGGCGACTTAAGACCGACTTGTACTCAAACTGTAGAATGTCAAAAAAGAAGAATCGAAAAACAAAGTGATTTTTCTGTTCCCACAACATCTTTTAAAATAGCAGACAAGGTGATCCTTGGGAAAGTAAACGACAAACTATAGAGTTAAACTATTATTATTGGTTATATTGTTTTAAAAGAATTTTACGTGCTATCAAAATGAGTGTTGTGCATATAAGTCAAATTTGTGGCATGTGTAGAAAAGGTGACGAGGAAGACTAATGGAGTGGAGGAGGCGAAATATTATGGATACTACAACGGCGGAGGATATCCCGGCGGCGGCCACTACTACTACGGAGGCGGAGGTGGTCACCCAAGCAGTGGAGGTGGTGGTTACCACGGAGGAGGTTACTGCCGGTTCGGTTGCTGTGGAGGGAGTTCCTACGGGAGGGGTTGCGGAATATGTTGTTCTTATGCCGGTGAGTCTGCTCCGGCCCCTACTCCCGGCAACTAGCTGATGGCGACCACTATACTACGTATCTGTCTTGTGTTTAAATTAGGGAAAATTTCAGTATAATACTCTGCCAAACATTTAATTTCAGTATAATATAGCTAATGTACTTGAATACTTACTGCCACCGAATAAACTCAATGTCGTGTTTGCAATTCGATTGTTCCGAGTGTTTTTATGTTGTTATTGCTCACGTATGTTATTAAAAGTTAAAAGACGATTCCTCGTGTTATCTGAGTTCAGGAGAAAACCGATAATACAGAAGCAAACGATAAATATGAATTGTCACAAAAACACGTTTTAATCGACGTGATGCTGATTAATGTCCACATGCTTATGTAAGAACCGTTTAATGAGAAAATTGGAAAAATATATACAACAGTACGTGAGTTACTTAGTATAAAGTATAATTTGAAATTCTAAGTAGAACACGTAACTAAAAAAATATATTAGTTTCTCATCAACTTCTATTCAAGACATTGAATGTTTATTAGATTATACCCAAACATAAGACCATCATGCTAGGAAATGTCCCCTGACCTTCAACAAAAACCTTAGATGGAATTAACATTATAAGAGGATGAGTTTTGAAATTGTATTGAAACTTTCTATGTCCTCCTATGATTTATGAAAACTTACACATTAAAAAAGTCAAGCTATTAGGAACTATGAATTAAACATTTGGATAATTAAAACTGAAAAGACTCCTATATAGAATTCATATGTGAGATTCATATGTTGATTGTATAGAACTATGAGTTGAACTCCTTAAATTAAATTGTGTTCCATGGTATGAGATTTATGAGTTGAGTGTATGCTAATTGGATGCTAAATTGATATTTTAATAAATTTATTTAATTTCGATTTGGAACAACAAATATTAAATAAAATTGATAAAATTAATTAGTAAAAAAATTAATTAACTAAAATAAAATTAAACTTGAACTTGTAATTAATAAAAATGAAATTAACTAAATATCAAATAACATATTGATTAATTAATAAAATAATAAGTTAACTAGTACAATTTTATTGGAGTTTGTCAATATGAGTCTGTATCTTCTCACATTGATGGTACAATAAAGACAATATTTTTGCGCGAGTCTCCATCTGCTCTTCGGTGTATCTTGACACGTCCTTTTGCTATAATTCTTTGTATTCAGTGTAGTAATTGTCGAATTTGACATCTAGCGTCAGAACTTTGTCCGCCTTCTCACACCATACTTTGTCCATTTGGGTAATGCCTTGTAATTGGTGTTGTATGCTTTTCCGCAAGCCTTCTTCTTTGTCCGCCTTCTTTCACCTGCCTCATTATTCTTCAGCAAGCCTTCTTATTTAGTCTCAGATTCTGAGTTGCTCGTGAATCCAGTGGCATCCATGGGCTCTTGTTCGTCTCTCCGACTCATTTGCTCAGATCTAGTAGAGTAGCGTGTACTCGGTCTTCACTCACTCACCCTTCCTCCACCTTGTCAGTTCTTCTGCCTCACACTCGTTGAGATCTCTCCCCTCGTGGTCGCCATGATGGTGCTGACCTTCGGTAAGATCTCAGATTTCAAGATCTGAGAGTAGTGGAACTGACCGTCTGCTTTCTTCCTGTCATTTTATCAGGTTCTCCTTCCCTTGAATCTCTGTTAATAGTCTTCTAATTTCTCAATCTCGTCGTGGTTGGGGCCTCTCGGTTGGGGTTGGCCACCGTGGGGGTTACAGCCTAACGACTTCTAGAAGCTCTATTTGATTTGAGTTTGGGGGAGGGGAACTGGTAATTGCTTTGCATTGTCAGGTAATCCGGACCCTCCTTTAGGTTGGGTTATTGGGTGGGTGGAAGTTGAGTAACGATGTTAGGGTTGAGTGGATTGTTCGTGTGAAGGGCTGTGGGCTTCATGGCTTGACTTCGGTCAAGGGTTTTGTTGTTCACTGCTTGCTTTGTTTGTTTTACTGAGCTTATTGTCTATTATTAGGGTATTATACCTATTTTATTTTAAGTTCTACTGGTTTCGTGAGGTTTAGACTTTGACGTCTTCCTCTTCTTCTGTTTGCTTCATGGTAGGATTATCTTGATTTAAGATCAGTATTACCTATAGATTGGGTTTGTCCGTGGTTTGACTTGTCTTTTGACATGCTCGGTCTGTATGGGTGCTGCCTTTGGTTGTTTGGAAGAACATTGTTCCTTGCCCTCATTTTTTTCTAAAAAGATTGGGTTTTTTATAAAACTTTGTTGATAAAAATAATGTTACATTGGCACCTATAAAGTTAAATAGGTTTCGGGTTTATGACTTCGAGCGTTGATATATTTGTCTTTAGTGGGATCTTGGACTATATTCTCAACTCTAAGTATTCATCCCATTAGTTTGTATAAAATCTATCTCATCTCTACTTGACGAAGCAAAATGAGATTTTTTTAATTGTTTTAAATCGCATTTTTATTGATCTCAATGGTATTCTTAGTACACAAACGATACTATCGAATCCAATTCCACTCTAAATAGTCTATTTTGTTTCGGTTGAACCCATTTTATAATAAAATCTAGTCTTATCTTTGTTATGAATATTTGATTGGATGACTACATGGAATATTCTAGATAGGAGTGGGAGTTAGAAGACTTTCGTATTTTGGACTCTATCATGTATGTAGTTTATTAAGGTTATGACTCTATGATTATGAGCCTATAAATAGAGGTCATTGTAAAGGATGAATTGATCAATAATATTCGATTCTCTACTCTCTCCATGTTCTCTTGTTCTCTCTAGTTTTGTTCTTCCATTCACAAGTATCGTTCTTACTTTTATAACACGTTATCAGCACGAATCGCTCTATTATCCAGGTATCAAAGTTTCCTATTATCGTGAATTTATTTGAATTTGATTCATGTTTATTTATACAAGTTCATTTACATTTTTCGATAAGTATGCTCTGTGATTGCCAATATACATTGGATCTTTCACATCAGAAACTTGATGTTTATTATATACTTGTGTCTTATTGTTGATACTCGAATGTGAGATTTATTGAAATCGAATCATTTGGACCTGAAGTTCCAAGATACGAACTGTTTTTCTTATAGCATGCAACTTGGCTTAAAAGCGTGAAGCTTGAAAAAAAATTCACGATACGGTTACATGAGTAGTTTAGCTACTCCATGTGTTCTCTCGTCGCATGGTATCTTGTGAATAAATTTATGAGGTTGTATATTTGTAGCCTGAAGTTTACAAATATGATGATATGTTGGATCAGAATTTTCAAATACATAATACCATTGACTTGGTGTATGTTGGACCAGAAGTTCCAAATACATGGTACAACAAATGGTTGTGTATTCTCTCTCATATATGAATAAGAGTATTATAGTTGATGGTTCAGGTAACTAATGACACGTTCTTTACTTATATTTTTACTTAGTTGATTATATTGATTTTATAGTTTTACAATGTCGAACCATTTTGAACCCGAAGTTCAAATATTAACGAGAAAATATTTAGGAACCTGGAGTTTTGATTAAAGATCGTGGGTCTTATAACCTGAAGAAATTAGAGTGACCTGAAGTTCACATGTACCTAATGATGACAAAACCTGAAGTTTTGATTCAAAATATAAACTTGAAACTTAAGCCTGAAACTTGTAACTTGTGTTCATGGCTTGAAGCCTAAAATTTTATATATAGTTATTTTTATTTACTACGAATACCCCCACGAGCTTTCTCGGTGTGTGGTTATATACCTATCTAAAATCTATATTTATACACCCCACGAGTTCGTTCATTGTGTAAATCATAATATATATTTATTCATATTTGTGTGGATATTATGTTTATTTGATATGTGTAACCTGAAGTTTACACAAGTCATGATATGGTGAATATAAAGTTCTATAATTGTCAAGAAACAAATTTATTGGAACCATCATCCAAGTAAACAAGATACATGCAATTACTAGAAAAAAAATGTGACATGAAGGTTACATATAGACTTGAAGTTCTAAATTGGTATCCTTGCAGGATAAATAAAAGAAACTATTTTAACACATCATCATATTATTTATAATCGATGAAAAATGTTTTTCTCTACATTACTTCCATATAGTATGCTCTTGAAGTAGCATTACCGAGAACGAAAAGAATCAGACGTAACATATTTATTAAGTAATGAATTATTGTTGAAAACAATCAAGCTCGCCTTGTTGGCAACACTCCATTCCCTGAAGTGAATGTGATAGGATATGGGTAGATCTAGACCCAAGCAAGACCGATGCCCCTGACGAGGTCGCGGTCGTAGTCATAGTTATGAGCCAAATAATTTTCAATTCCATGAAAAATACTGTGTACCACCAGAAGTGGAACGCGTATGAAAGGCGCAAAAAAAAAGGAATATGATCCATCAAATGAAAACTCATGAACATGGTGAAAGTTATTTTGTAAATGTAGTTGATTGCGTACCTAAAAGTATGATCAAAGGCAAATAAGAAATCGTAGAGAGAAACTTTATTGATAACCTAGATCCTGAAGATCTAATCGAATGTCTTTAACTCATTTGTAATTGATGACGGGAAAACAAGTATCATGCATATGAGCCAATCTTTGGATGATTTGTATTCATAATTCTATTATATTCTTTTGTAGTATGTAAACTAATACATTGCTTTTCTAAGATAATAAGGATATGAATCCCAGAAGTGATATATCTAATTACAAAAATGATAAAGATATGTGTATTATTGATAGTACTACTACACATACAATTTTGACAGACAAGAAATATTATTTATGTATGACCTTGGTCGAGGCAAACATGAACACTATTATGGGTGTTGCAAATATGATAGAGGACTCCGGAAGAGCTACCTTGTTATTGCAAAATAAAATATTTGGAGTGTCTTGTTTTTAATTTTATTTATTTGTTTTATGAAGAACTATGGATAAAAAGTTTCTCTAATTATGTTAAAAGCAACGAGAAAAATATCTGGTGCATCGGATCTTATTGAAGCCTCCGGAAGAGCCAATGTAATGTTATAGAATTTATTATCAATGATGCAATATTCTCAACCAGATCAAAAAGAAACTTGTTAAGTTTCAAAGATATTCGCTGAAATGGTTATCACATTGAGACAACAAATGAAAATGATGTTGAATGTTTATACATCACATCCGTGGTCTCGGGGAGAAAAGAAATTGTTGAAAAACTCCTTTTATATAGTTTTGGATTATATTATGCTTTCATTATTCCAATTAAATGCAATATGGTGATTAACCAAAACCCAATGGACCCATCAAATTTTATGATATGGCATGATCGTTTAGGCCATATGGGTTTCATAATGATACAAAGAATTATAGAAAATTCACATGGACATACCCTGAAGAGTAAAAATGTTCTTATTGTCAAAAGATTACCCATGTGTTGCTTGTTTTTAAGGAAAACTTATTACAAGACCATCTCCAATGAAAGTTGAGACTGAATGTCCAACATTTTTAGAAAGAATTCACATAGATATATTGGAATTCATGACATGTGATATGTTTACGGCACGATTTGCCGACTATCAATTTGATGAGACAATTTCCCTGCATTAGGGGGAGATAGAAGAACGTCTGAAAAAGAAAGACAAGAAATTTCATGGAATGCATTGACATTGTCTCATTTTGATCCTCGTACGAATCAATGTGAACTAGAAGTTCAGAAAAATTATCCACTTACAAAAGGTTGAAAATACACTACCTGATGCATTTACGGATGTTAAGACTGTGATAAAATCACAGATACCAGTTGCTAATGTTCCTTGTAGAATTACTCTTCCTGGTGAAGAAATTGGAAATATGCTAGCGCTAGCAAATGAGTCTAAAGCACGCAAGAAGCGTAGCAGACCTATTGGATCCAATTATAAAACCCAAGAAAAGGAAAGGAACAAGTTTGGCAAGTTGGTACATCAAATTATATTACAATTCCCGAAGAAATAAATGTGATAAAAATGAAGAGCCGTCTTCAAAAGATAATGAAACACCTGAGAAAGATGACAATGAAGAGATCTCGTTTAACTATGTCATTCCAGGTGAAAGATGGAATAAAAAAGAAATTGTTGTGGATAATATATTTGCACATGCAATTGCATTAGATATTTCAAAAGAAAACGAGGATCATGAACCAAGATCGGTCAGTGAATACCGACGAAGAAATGATCGGCCAAAATGGAAAAATGTCATTGAGACATAATTGAATTCACTCAACAAACGCCAAGTATTCGGACTTGTAGTCCAGACACCTGAAGGTGTCAAACCCGTAGGATATAAATGGGTATTTGTGCGCAAAAGAAATGAGAAAAACGAGGTCGTAAGATACAAAGCTCGACTCGTTGCACAAGGATTTTCACAACGACCATGAATTGATTATGAAGAGACATATTCACCGGTTATGGATGCAATCACACTCAGATTTTACTTCTTTTTATTTATTTATTTATTTATTATTTTCTTTTATTTATTTATTTTATTTTACTTACTTAGTATGAGTCACTTGATAATGACACTTACATAAAAGTCCTTGAAGGATTACAAATGCCTGAAGCATGCATCTCAAAACCTCAATAAATGTGCTCAATAAAACTCCAAACATCTTTGTATGGGCTAAAACAATCTGGTCGAATGTGGTATACTCGTCTCAGTGAATACCTTTTGAAAGAAGGATACATCAACAATAAAATATGTCCATGTGTTTTTATTAAACGGACGAAAACCGGATTTTCCATCATCGCGGTCTATGTTGATGATCTGAACATCATTGGAACACATGATGAACTTGTAGAGACGATGGAATACTTGAAAAGTGAATTCGAAATGAAAGACTTGGGGAAAACAAAATTTTGTCTCGGCCTTCAGATTGAACATTTGTCAAAGGGGATTTTCGTTCACCAGTCATCATACATTGAAAAGATTCTTAAAAGATTTAATATGGATAATTCACATCCTTTGAGTTCCCCCATGGTTGTTCGATCACTTGATGTGAAAAAGGATCCATTTCGCCCCCAAGAAGAAGGAGAAGAACTCCTTGGTCCAGAAGTACCATATCTTAGTGCCATTGGGGCACTAATGTATCTTGCTAATTGCACCCGTCCTGATATAGCATTTTCTATTAATTTCCTAGCAAGATTTAGTTCTTCTCCGATTCGAAGACATTGAACTGGTGTTAAACAAATTTTAAGATATATTCGAGGAACATTATATATGGGGTTATTTTACTCAAAAGACTCGAAGTTTGAATTGATTGGATATGCTGATGCCGGATATTTATCTGATCCCCACAAAGCGCGATCACAAACCGGATATGTGTTTACATATGGTGGCACCGCTATATCTTGGCGCTCAACAAAACAGACACTTACAGCCACTTCTTCAAATCACGCTGAATTGATAGCTCTTCATGAAACAAGTCGTGAATGTATATGGCTAAGGTCCTTAATCCATCATATCCGAGAATCATGCGATCTTTCAATAAATAAAGGAAGTCCAACTGTCATATACGAAGATAACACAGCTTGTATAGCTCAGATCAAAGGAGGCTACATCAAAGGAGATAGAACGAAACACATTTCTCCTAAGTTCTACTTTACTCATGAACTTCAGAAAAAGGGAGATATCGATGTTTGTCAAATTCGTTCCTGTGACAATCTTACAGATTTGTTCACTAAGGCGCTTCCTACAGCTTCCTTTGAAAAGTTGGTCTACAAGATCGGCATGAGAAAACTCCGTGATTTATGAGGAGATGTTGCAATCAGGGGGAGAAATACGTGTTACACTCTTTTTCCCTTGCTTTAGGTTTTATCCCAATGGGTTTTCCTAACAAGGTTTTTAATGAGGTAACTACTATACGTATTGTACAAATTATGTACTCTTTTTCCTTCTAGTATTTTTCCCATTGGGTTTTTCCTAGAAAAGTTTTAATGAGGCATAATAATATTTGTACATGTCATCCAAAGGGGGAGTGTTATGAATATTTGATTGGATGACTACATGGAATATTCTAGATAGGAGTGGGAGTTAGAAGACTTTCGTATTTTGGACTCTATCATGTATGTAGTTTATTAAGGTTATGACTCTATGATTATGAGCCTATAAATAAAGGTCATTGTAAAGGATGAATTGATCAATAATATTCGATTCTCTACTCTCTCCATATTCTCTTGTTCTCTCTAGTTTTGTTCTTCCATTCACAAGTATCGTTCTTACTTTTATAACAATCTTCTTATTTTTTTTAACATTATAGGAATTTTATTATTTGTGGAAATCAAACATACAAAATTATGAAAATAATGAAAAGAAAAAAGGTGATACTATGTACAAGTCCGTAGGTAATGAACTCTAACCTTATAACAGGATGCCCGTATATAATGAACACTAACCCTATAACAGAATGCCCGGATATATCAGGGAGAATAGTTGGAAGGCAGTCGTCTTGCTGAGTGACACAAGATTTGTTTCCTAGCTCAAACTAAAAATGCTCGGGATAATTGATATGGGTGTTTGAGGGGATATCAGGCATCTAGTGAGAACACTAGAAAACGGGGAACCAGGATCTCGGCTTTGCATCAACCTAGACAGGGCAAGGTGTGCAGTAGACGGACATGCGGCTCTGGTGATAGAGGAGGTGGTGGCATCTCTGGTGGATGAGAAGGAGGTAGTGATGACGGCTTTGGTGGCGACGTTGACGGAGGAGGAGGTGGCGATTCTGATGGCGAAGGAGGAGGTGACGGCTCTGGTAGTAGAGGGTGAGGTGGCAGCGATAGCGACATCAGCTTTGCTGGCAAAATAGGAGGTGTAGTTGGGGATGAAGGAGGAGGTTGTGGTGATAGGTCATGAGCGATGGTGGGCGAGGGCGGTAGCGGTGCAGGAGGTGAAGACGTTGGTGGTGTTGGAGGCAACGATGGTGGGGGCGGTGGCTTTGAGGACGACGACGTTGAGGGCAGCGACGTTGGAGACGAAGACGAAAGTGGATCAGGAGGCGGAGGCGGTACATGAGGCGGAGGAGAGGGCCGAAAAGCCTTCTTCCTCGGTCGTGACGGCTTAATAAACCCTGTCGCTAAAGCTGAGGACATAGTCCCGAGTATCTCAGATAAAACATTCGCGTGAAGGGAAATGGTGAAGTGAACCATGGAAATTGCAGAGAAAAGGGGAGAAGTTGTTGTGGTGAAGAAATGAGTTCCAGAGAAAAAGTAAGAGCGAAGAGAGGAAGCTCTAGAGACTACTACTATGTGAGCATTTTCACTCCTTAGTATTCAATCAAGGGGTCACTCTATGTCCTAACGTCGTACTACACTTAATTGTCAAATATGCACCCAAACTTTGGAAAATTGTCAAATAGTAACAAATATAAAACAGAATTATTAAAAACCAACAAGTACTGTTTAAATTGACTGTTTCCGTGAACATTAACTCACGTGCGTTTCACGTGACTCATTTTATAATGGAGCTTGGGCGAGTTGATGTCACGAAGAGATGAAGTTCGAAGCTCGGACACAAAGAGATGAAGTTCGAAGAGCTGAGATGAAGAGATGAAGTTCGGTCAAGTTAACGTCCGAAGGAAGAACATATTTGAGGGCAAACTCGACTTTTCACTTGGCCAAGTTAATGTCCGTTTAAAATTAGAAACATTTGGTGTATTTAGATATTTGACCGTTACTACATGGCAATTTCAGTTTTATAGGGTTAAGATTTAACCATTTCTGGAAGTTGGACGTTCGGACGTGGAGTAACCCATTCAATCAATATGTGTTGTTTGAATTTTTTTTTCATAATATTTAAAAGAACAAAGTTATTTTATTCCAGGTTGTTTGGTGGCCAGAAAATGCTTTGGAGCTGAAAATAGATTGTAATTAATCGGTATAGATGGTGTCAGATTCGATGGATACTGGTGGGGGTGTCTTGTTTGGAAGAGAGGATTTGGTTCTGGATGATCATCCCGTCAGCAATGTTGTAACGTTGTAATTAATTAAAAATACAAGTGCACAGACCATGGGCCATTTAATGGGCTAGGATTATCCAAGGCAACGAGTGATGGTTTGTCCTGGGCTGGGCCCATCCACATATATCGAACCAAACATAATAATTCCAGGCAAAAACAACCTCTAAAATATCCTATTGTGCCAAAATAGACCCAGTCCCATAAGTGTACTGCTAGTCTAATTTTTCTCAGGGGTCTCTTTCTTTTCAATAAATATCAATTAAACAAAGTGCAACTCCTTTGTTTTTTTCTTTCTTTTCTGTATATACATTTTTATCTTTGTGTACACATTCAATTTCTTATTTATATAGTAGCTTGGTGCCCAAGTGAATTTAGTAGCATCATGCACACAACTTGAAATGAAATAGATATTGTATGGTTACATAGGTTTCTTATTTATTAGAAGTTATATGCTTAATACAAACTAAGGACCATAAAAATATAGATTATTGGATTCACTTAATCTAAAAACTATAAATAACTCAAATTTTGAATTTAGAAAATAATTTTAAGTAGACAATACTCATGTTATGTATATCATTTTTTTTATATTTATTTAATGGATGTCAGACTTCTTCTTTAAACATGTTCCCATGTTTTTTATTTAAAAAATGAAAATAACATCGACAAACAAGATAGGGAGGAGACCACGTAGAAGTATTGTCTAAGGTTGTTAATGTAGTGCCCTTCAGTTCAAGTATTGAGACTTGGTTTCTACTTCTTCCAAAAAGTATTCGGACTCAACTTTTCAGTACTTTATGCTTCCAAAACATCATTCCTCCACATTTTACCAAGTCCAATCTCTTTATGTTCACACCACAACTCCATAACTAACCAAGTGAAAGTAATACTATACTATTTTATTTTCCAAATACATATTCAGTCAACTAAACTATGCCCTCAACAAGAATAACACAATCCAAGTCGAAAGCAGAAGTCAACGAAAAGCTCTCAACTCCGCTCTTCTGAAATTTTAGCTGCCAACCCTCTTTCTCTTCGTTTTTATCGGCTCCAGTTATGGTTTCGATTTTGGTGGTTGTCGGTGGTAACCTCCTCCTCAGCCTTTCCTTCTCCCTTCTCTTTTAACCCCTTTTTTCTCCGATTTTTGTTTCCTCGCCGGAGCATTTGCTCCTCGCCATCGTGTGCTCCCCTCTGCTCTTTACTCGTCTCCGTGTGCTCGCCAAGGAAAGATTTGTCGATTTCGAGCTCCCGCTGTGTGCTTGCGTGGTGGCTCGCCGGAGCTCCTTTCGTTTTTGAACTCTGCTGGTGTGTCGGTTTGTTCGGCTTGCCAAAATCAGCTTCTACCGTCGCTGTTTGTGGTCCCTTGCCTCTCGTGTCGTGGTGGAGCCCTGTTGGTGCAGCTGCTCCTTTATGGATAGAGTTTCCGGAGTTCGTCTCGTTGGAAACTCGGTCGGAGTCCGTGCTCGCCTGTCCCGTCCGTGCGTTTGGGACGAGTCAGATTTGGCTAGGTTGATTCCGGGCGGGGCGGATCATGGTGGGTCGGGGCGGGTCAGATCGTGGTGGGTCAGGGAGGGTCGGAATAGGGAAGACCATGTTTGGGCCTGGTTTGATTTGGGCCAGTTAGGGTCTAAACTATTGTCAGGGCCTCGCTCTTCTTCGGCTTTTCAGGCGGTGTTGGTTGTAGTCTTGGTAACGGTTCGTGACCGTGATGTTGTTCCTGGAAGTCCGTATCTGGGTGGTGTGGTCATTAAGAACATTTTTCAAATTTTGGGCCTTCGCCGGTGTCTAATATAGTTATGTTACTATGGCTTAGAACGCCAATACATCTATCCCGGATATGAGTCTTGAACTTGTCTCAAATAATTATAATTAAATATTTTATATGAGTGAAGTTATTGATGCATTTCAAAGAAACACACTCCCAAAACTTTTCGATAGATTTGTATCACTTTTTCAACGTAAATAGGATTTCTTATTATGAAATCATGAAAGAGGGTCAGACATAGTTTTGGAAAAACCAAGACGCTGACTTTGTAACAAAAATTCTCGGTTAATCCAGGTGATAATATAAAGAATCTATCCCTATTCTCGTGAGGTGGTCCAACTAACACTTTTCCTAGCTCGACTCGAGTTGACCTGCTTTTCCTAAAACAAATGTTGGTCCCATGATAAAGACCCTTAGGGGAGAGGAGTATGTATCCAAGGAGGTATCTAGTAAAAAGGAGGAAGAAAGAGATCAGGTTGTGTCAGATTCCATTAGGACAAGGAGTGTCTCCTCAACAACGTTCCGCTCTCCCGTCTGGTACTCATTGGAACTGGCGAGACTGCGTAGTAGACCTCGCCTAGTTGTTTGGGCAAACAAAGGATCCTGTTACCGATCCACGACTACACATCACCGCCATCGATTTTCCATTGTCTTCTACCGACACTTTGGAGGAGAAAACATTGTCTTACATCATCGGTCACACTTGTAAATCTAAACGTTGATCCCAACCTCTATGATCTATATCGGGGGACTGGAAGGACCCAACACGGAGATCCATAGATATAATATCCAACCCTCTCTTATCGTCGGATCCGTTCTCGTCCTCCTTGTGATTCTGGTGGTCCGTAGAGTGATGAAAGAGGTATGAGGCCAAGAAAAATCCATCACGAACAGCGATAGGGTAACAAAGCGCTTTTGATTCCTTACCCTGACAAGTTCAAAAGGGAATCTGTAGATTAATACCGAAAGATATGGAAGAGGTAGAATTGAACATAGTCAAACGACATAGGGTAAATGAGACGGTGTTCGGGTAAGAGGACGCCAACCACCCCGTAAATCCAAAGATTATTTGCACCACTGACTAAATACACAACATGATTATTTATTTTGATTTTTTTAAATGATATGCTTAAAAACTAAACATAACCACAAATAGTTGGATTCTAGAATAAAAAAATTGTAGCCTAGGGCTTATTTCCCTTTCCTTTTGTTTCTTCGTGCTGCAACCATCGTCGTCGTCACCAAACTCCGCCTCCGCCTGCCATCTGTCGACTACAAGCTCGTACCCCGCTACTTACCCATACCATGATCTGGAAAAGCCAAATCTGGCGAGCCCTACTAGCCGCTAGGCAGGCCATTGCCACTGGCCTGTCCCCAACGAGTTTTCCCACCTTCCACCCTCTGTCACCACCGACCAGCCTTCTTCCTCCCGCACCATACATCCTCACAGGAGTCCCGTTCCACTACTATTATCGAGAAGACGGAGACACATCAATTCAGGTAACTCTAAACCCGCCCCTGGTTGACACGAGTCACTTCGTCTCCATCGGGAATGGTGCGGCCAAAGGCCGGTCCCCGGTCGTGATTGAGGCCCTAGGGACATTGTCCAACCAAGATATGCCCTTACTCTTGATTTTCACGATCTACCCCATATCCATAGGGACTGGTACGACCAAAGGTCGGTCACCGATCGTGACCGTGGCCTTAGGATCACCGTCCAAACAAGATCTGGTCGAACGAATGAAATAGAGGACCGTGAAGTTATGGTCAAAATAGGTGGAAGCTAAGGCCCTACATGGAGGGAGCACAACGACAACTAGTCCAGACTTGATGATGGAGTATCGAATGGACTACTACGGGATTGGATCCCCAATATGATGACCCGCTATGCAACGAAGTGTGTGTGAGGACACATATTCCGCCCTACTTGTTCGGTACAACCCCAAACCCCTGATCCCCTTTCATTTCCTAGAGTTCTCCCTGATTACCCGTGCAACTTACATGTTATCTATATCCACGAGCATAAGATCGAGTTAGGAAATGGGGTGAAACCTACTAGTATCACCCTAGAAGCAGAAGTCTATCTCCTTTTTATTTTCCTTCGTATAGCCAAGTGCTCTGTTAGAGGATTGAGTGCCTCACACCTACAAATTAAGACATTGGCCTACCTTTATTATTTTCCGTCCATTATATCGTTCTTATTAGTATTTATCTGCGTATAATCTGATTTTCGTATCAATAAAAACTCTAAGTTATGCTTAAAAAACAAAACAGTTGGGACCCACAAGTTTGATAGGTGATATCCTTTTTTGACATTAATGAAGTGGGCTACCAGTGGACCCAAAACTTCCAGCTCACCCCTCCAGCCACAGTCTTGTGACCCACAGAAACGCAAGTTACCGTTATATCCTCCTAGTTTATTATAGAATGACAATATTACCCCCTAGTAAGTAGAATTCTGTGTCATTTAATGAATTAATTGGACTTATCTAAAATCTATTCTGATGTTAGCCAATAAAATAATATCCAAAAACAAAAAAGTGTTTTGAAAAAAAAATATAAAAGGGTGTTTATGTAATTTCAAGTCTGGAAATTAACTTTTAATCGGCTCAAAATCATCAACGTCTCTCTTTAATGTCCACTTCAATTAACGTTCTTTTTAGAAAATAAACATTTCTATAGAAAAAGAAGATTTCAAATATTTGTCATTATTATGAAGCCAACCCAAAATTAAAAAGCAGATCTTTGCAAAACCGATCCTTTGTTCCCAGTTCGCCATTCGAAGATTAGAAGCAGAATCTGAATGCGATTTGAGTGAAATTGATCAAAGGCCACCTCAAAAATTCAATTTGGGCGTTGAGTCCTCCTTCGTTTGAAGCTCGATTCGACCCCAAAGACACGGATTGTTCGATCCTATTCCGATCCATTTTACCCACTTGCCCTTCCTATATTTAGTTAGTATGTTCTTGCGCTCAGCACTTTAACCAGAAAGGTCTGTTTATGGATTTTCCCTGTCTTAAATCCACCTTTTGTTTCTTGAGTTAGTTTTTCTTTCTTATGTTGTTGTTGCTGTTGAATTTTCCCTCTTTCTGGGTCTGTTGTTTGATCTTTTAATCCAGCTTTTAAACAATAGTCCCAGTGGAAGGAAATTTTGTTTTTTGTTTTTGTTTTTTTGGTTTTGTTTTTTGAATTGAGGGTGGATTGAATCTTGTTCTTATCACCAAAATCTAGAGGTACCCATTTCATGAAAAAAGAGACAAGATTTGAGGCTACCCTCCTCAAAAGTTCAAAACTTTTCTTTCCCATTGCTTAGAATTAGGCCATTTCTTTGTTTCATAGAGTTAAGGGAAGCAACCCCTTCTTTTCTTTTTTGTATGCCTCTCTTTATCTCTTTCCCTCTTGAGTTTTGATTTGATATATAAATCAACAGCCCTTGGAAATATGTATGGAACTCATAGGAGGCCAGAGGTGCCTTTTGAATTGCAATCCCAATTACATTTCTTGAGGCCAAGCATCCATGCCAGGAGGGCCAATATTGTTGTCAAGTTCCAGGACCTGTATGAGTTTACAGTAGAAGGCAATGTTGATGATGTCAATGTGTTGAATGAGGTGAGGGAGAAGGTGAGGGAACAGGGCAGGGCTTGGTGGGCCTTGGAGGCCAGCAAAGGTGCCAATTGGTACCTGCAGCCTCAGATTTTGTCTTTGTCATTTGGGGTTGCCCTCAAATCTTCTCTCAAATTGTCTGCGGTGTCTAATGCCGTTACATTGAGGAGGTTGATTAGGAAGGGAATTCCGCCTGCTCTCCGGCCAAAGGTGTGGTTTTCTTTGTCTGGGGCTGCCAAGAAGAAGTCTACAGTGCCTGATAGTTACTACAATGATCTGTCCAAGGCAGTGGCCGATAAGGTCACACCGGCCACACTGCAGATTGATCATGTGAGTGCCTTGGACTTTTCTGCATTGAAGTTGTGGTTGTGGCATGTGGAGGATTGATTTTACTCTAATCATTTTCATTTGGTGATTTCTCATTTGATGTTGATTACGATATTTGTCTTGTTTTTATGTTGAGGAGGCTTGCTTGGCATAACAAGATAGGATTTGCAATTTGATGCTCAAATTTTCCTGTCCAACATATCATGCAAACTTATTGTTATTTATTTTTTGTTAAGTTCTGATCTTTGGCTCAAAGTTCACTTTGAACAATATTGGTCATTTTCTGATTTTAGAGATTGCACTTTATCATTTTATGCTAGTAATTAGGAATTAACATTATTGTTGTTTCTTATCAATTACACTTGTGCACTTTTATTTTATTACAAGGGTTCTGATAGAAATCTACAAGAATTAGAGTAATTTTAAAGGAAAGCTAAATGGTAGTAGGTTCACTTTGCCCATAAATATGAAGACCAAATGTATATCTTGGCTGGTGGTAGGAATTGAGTAAAGTATGTATATGAAAATTTGAGTATTCTTAACATATTTATCCTTGTAAATTTACATGTGTTCAAGGCTTAATAGTCCATGCTCTATTACAGGGTAGCCTCAGCAACTTATATTCTCATTAATTCCCGCACCAATCTCCATGTTTAGCATTTTATAGTTATAACCTTCCAAAGTTAGTAGACCTTCCCTGTAAGACAACTATAATGTGGTTTCAGTAGCGTATTGTGTGACTGTGAGCCATTAATTTAATGGTCTGATTTTGAAACTGGTTTTTGGAGTTTATTTATCTTGTTTTTCTTTCTGTCCGAGAGAGAATTACACATGGGGTAAGATGCTTGTTATGCTGATAGTCTGGATGAAAAACTTGAGCTATTTTTTTGTTTGTGAAACTTTTTTTCATGGTTATATTTGTAGGGTCATTTTGAACTTGTTTGCTTTTGTCACCTAAAGCTATTTCCATCACAATCTCTTCACTTGTATTTATCCTTATGTGGGTGTATACATGCAGGATCTACCACGAACCTTTCCTGGCCATCCGTGGTTGGACACTCCAGAGGGTCATGCTGCTCTAAGACATGTTCTTGTTGCATATTCTTTCCGTGATTCTGATGTTGGGTATTGTCAGGTGTGTTGACTGTCTCCTTCACTAGTATTTAATGGGTTTAGCTTCTTGTAATATGAAGTACAATAAGTCTCACACCAATGAATACTCCTTTTCTATCAGGCAATACCTAAATACTCCTTTTCAATCCAACATGAGAGTCTTTACTTTTCGATATTGGATGTTCCAAAATGAAAGTCCAATTTGTTCATTTAAAAGTTAATTATGAATGAATTACCATTCTTCTTTGGAGCATCCACTATGGCATCCTAGAGGCTACCTGCGGTTAATTCTGTTTAGTTAATGAATTTTTAATATGATTGGTAACTAGATTATGTAGTATTTTATAAAAGAGTCATTGTACTGTAACTATATTAAGCGCTGCTTCTTTAGATCTATATATTAGGGTCACCAATTCAAGGTTCACAATGGCAATCGACTTTACCTTTTAAAAAGGATGTTATCTAGATATGCAATTCATGATTGCGAAAATGATACTTATACTAATAAGAGTTGATCTATACTCATTACAGGGATTAAATTATGTTGCAGCATTATTGTTGCTTGTGATGAAAACAGAGGAGGATGCTTTTTGGGTTCTAGCCGTTCTCTTGGAAAATGTCTTAGTCAATGACTGCTACACCACTAACTTATCAGGATGCCATGTTGAACAGAGGGTTTTCAAAGATATAATGGCAAAGCAATGCCCAAGGTAGCATTCTCACAATGGCCTATTATTATTATGAACTCTTTATGTGGAAGAGAACTCTAATTTTTTTTGTGACCCCTACCTTGAGAGGCCCAACAGATATTAGAAATAAATAAATAGCTCCCTTATGTAGAAGAGAACTCTCATTTTTTTGTGACCCGTATCTTGAGAGAGGCCCAACAATGGCTAAATAGAGAGAGAGAGAGGCCCAATGGGCTGGCTAGAGAGAAGCCCAACAGACATCAGAAAGGAAATAAATAAGGATTGAGCAATAGGACAAGCAGGCTTCAATCACAATGGCCTATTATTGTGTGTATTTTAGTTGCTGGTATCATCTGAAAACTTGGAGAACAAAAATGCAGGATCGCTGCTCATTTGGATGAACTGGACTTTGACGCTTCCCTTGTTACCACAGAGTGGTTCTTATGCCTCTTTGCAAAGAGCTTGCCTTCAGAGGTTGGTACAATGTCAATCAAATAGCACAAGATTGTCAATATGTAACCTTTGCTTACATTGTGGCTCTTTTCTCAGACAACTCTGCGGGTGTGGGATGTTCTCTTCTTTGAGGGGGCAAAAGTCTTGTTCAATGTGGCTTTGGCCATCTTTAAGGTGACAATGCTCTTCCCCAAGGCTTCTTTTAATCTACTCAATACTTCTAAATGAATCAATATACTTTATTACAAAGAGAGAAGGTTATATTTACTTTGGGATATTCTGTTGCAGATGAGGGAAGAGGAATTGCTTATAAACCATCAGGCGGGAGATATAATTAATATTTTACAGAGAACCACTCACCACCTCTTTGATCCAGATGATTTATTGACGGTAAGACAAGTCTGTTGTTAATATGTATCAACAGAAACCACTTCATGGGACTTAGACAACTATGTACCTTGGTGGATTGATGAATCGAATTATTCAGTTCATTAATAAGGTTTGGGATGAACCATTAGTCACCTAACTTGTTGGTAACTAATCAACGAATCACCCTTTTCTTGATTGGTAACGTGCAGGTGGCATTTGAGCAGATTGGCTCGATGACTACAAACACGATATCCAAGGAAAGGAAAAAACAAGAACCTGCAGTTATGGCGGAGCTTGATCAGAGATTGAGACGGTTAAACTCCCTCAGAGTGGTTGATGAGAGTACCTAGTAACGTTTGGCATCGTGTTATATATACATACATACATACATATAAGAAAGAAATGTAAATTTTCAGACTTTTTGGTCCTTTGGAAAAAAGAAAGGAAAAGAAAATCCTTGTAATGGAAGTGCCAAGGGAAGAGAGCTTGGTGTCTTGTGTTGTAGAGGATGCATTGGGTTGAAAAGTGAAAATTGTAAGTAACTATTGCATTGTTGAGATGTTAATGACATTGCAAGCAAGATGAGGCTCTCTGGACATCTTTGTCCTCTTTACTCTTACTTTCATGATACATTGACCATGATTGTTCTGTCTTAATCTAATGATTATTTTGGCTTCATTCATCAAGTTCAAGGAAGAGAATAAATATGCAGGAGGTTTCTTTGTGCAAAACTGTTTTTTTAAATATTTTAGGACAATCTTGGCACGGTTGCATATTTTGGGAAAATTATGATGGAGAATTAGGCACTCTACACTTGAAGAAATTACACTGACAAACATGAAGAAATTACACCACCAAAAATAGGTATACAATCCCTGAAGAACACCAAACTTACACCGACGCACATGAAGAAAATACAACCAAACAATATAGAAGATATACTCCCAATAAGCTAAAGAGCAAAATAGGGTCTGAAATCCGAATATGACCTCCATGAAGCCCTAATTTTGTGAAAACGGGTCTAGAGTACCAAAATCTAACCACTATGAAGTACTTTCGGGGCGAAAGCTTTAAACTGCCATTGCCAAAAACCAGAAGTAATCTAATCCCTAACTTTGAATGAAAAGAACAACTCCTTGCTTATTAGATCTATCATCCCTCAAATGTGAAGATGACAACATCTAATTTGCTAGGGCCAATATCGTTAATAGTTGAGACATACCCGATTGACCATACAACCCAAGCAAGTGGCTTCTGAAGAGAGCAAACAACGCCTTGAAACCTCGTCGACGGTCAACACCTTTAACCGGTGAGCTCGAACCATACCTCGGGTCAAGAAGAAGCGAAGCGGAAACACATAAAGATGCATGAAAAGGGAGGGAGAAGACTAACCAAACAAGGAAGGGGAAAAGAGAATACCTCAGTTGAGCAGACCATCATTCCAGAGACCAAAAGACTTGAACTCGCGCCCGGTCCTCCTCATGATTCTAGCCAACACCGAGAAACGCTCATAAAGGAGATGACCGGTATTTCTACCGAGCACGAGCCAAACCTAAAAGCTTGTCAGATCTAACCTCCAATAGCACGAACAGAAAATGAAGAGCGAGTCTGAAGCATGACCATAAAGGTGGAAGAGGTCCTGAGAGCAGTGGAGCTCAGAAGCCACATATCTGTCCTATACAGGACCAGATCTGAAGGAGCGTTGAAATCGCGAACAACCAAGTGAAAAGGGATAGACTTGAACAGATCTGTGATTATCAACGCATTTGTAGGCGAAGAAGAGCTTCCTACGCTAGAACTGAGGAGACTATGCTGTTGGAGAAGAAGACGCATCGTCGAGCTTCACCGGAGAGGAACATAGAGGAAGAGGAGGAAAAAAGGGAGAGGAGCAAGAGGGGACTACTACCGCTAACGACCTCCATGATCGTGGAGACCAGGAGAGTCGTCGACAGAAGAAGAGGGAAACGCGGTGGATAAAAGTGTGAAAATGGCTAGGGTTTCTAAAGAGATGTCAGACTCTCTCTCTAAAAAAGTTAGAGAACTAAACAATTTATGGATGAGCTGATAGTTGACAGTTCAATTATAATTTTATTTTAACAATAAGAGATGGAGATGCTTCTTAATAGTATGCTCAAGAAAGAGAAAAATCAGAGACCATGAACATAAACGATTATTTGTTTCTGATTTCTTAGCTTCAAATCCAAAAGATTAATAAAATGATCTACTTTATAAGCTTCTTTAATCTATAAAGAGCAACAACAATTAAATGAACATGGACATCGAATCAGAGGTGATGTAATAAAGAGAAAGTGTTGGGCCAACCCTATTTTATTTCACTGGTGGGTTTCGGTATCAAATACCCTCGTTCTTGATAATTCCTACCTAGCTACTACCTTGTGCTATTAACGTCGACTATGGAAGTTTTCTTATTTTCGGTTATATTTGACTATAGACGATGCAGATAGGATGAACTGGGGGACTTTTTGCGAGTCCAGGTTCGGGTGGACGTACGACTACCTCTACAAAGTTATTTGTGCATCTGTCTCTTGGAATCGGAGGTACGAATTCTCCTTAACATCTACTCTGAAAATCTGTCGAACCATTGTTTTGGTTGTTGTTGTGTCGGGCATTAACCTGGCTTTCCCTGTAGGGCAAGGAGATAGGGGTTCCTCCTTGCGATATCTTGTTGACCCACATAATGCTTGGTCATGTGCTCGACATTGACGCGAGACTCCGTGGATGAACTGGGCTCATCTGGGAAGGGGGGAGGGTTCCGTTCACCAAACACAAAACTTTTCACCAGTGGCCCCTAGGTTAAGGGACCAGAAGGAGAAAATGAAGTTGGAGGATGAGGAAGAAGAGTCATCCAACTATGTTAGCTATTTTCCCATCAGAAATGAGTGTTCGGCCTGCACCCCCCTCCCCCCCGACCACGAGTCAGGTCTTTTCCTGTTATGGATTCTCTCTTGGACTTTCCCGGTAGGCCCTTGTTGCGAGGAAGAGGCCCACCGTCACTTCCGATACCGATCAAAGGTCAGTACACTCCTATTCCGAGGAGTCATATGGAAGAAAGATCGGGGGTGCATAGGGACTAACTACGTCTTCCCTCCAAACGAGAAGGAAGTGTTTGGATGAGGAGATTCAGGACTTAGATTTTGAGGGGTCTAGATGTTTAAGTTCTGATGGAGTACACCAAGCAGCGGCGAGGGGAAACAATCACTCTCGCCTCACCCAATCATGGTCTAGTGGGGGGGGGGGGGGGGGGTCTGTGGGTATTACCGCCCCACTGGACGTAGGATGGTAGTGGTTCCACCAAATACTGACACAATACTCTTTCACTATCACGGGAGCCAACATTCCCGCGTTCTTGGAGCCCTAATGTACTACGCTATCCATCGATGAAGGACGACGCACGCTGGATACTCGAAGGAGTATTTAGTCTGCTTGGACATGAACTTTTTGGAAAGGAGCCCGCTTTGTCCTATCTCACTGTTGGATGTAGTTGTATCAGTTGTTTCGGCTGTTATCACAATATCCCTCTCCCAACATCCATTTGGAGCACTTTGGTATATAAGCATTTTTCTTCTTTTATTATCATTTTAATCCCATAATGTTTGGACCGTTTAGTTTAATTATTTTCTTTATTATTCTTTGGTTACCCCTCTTTGAGTCTGGGTTTTATTTTCATTTAATATATTAGTTACGATTAGAGTTTTAAAAAAAGAAGCTTTAATACCTTCAAAGGTTTTTTTTTGAAACGAGAAAGAAGTAGTATTACGATCTTATCATGCTTACAAGGAGGGACCTAACAGTCCCGGATACCTACTTTTGTCCCGATTGGTCGTGGCCCATCGGGCGCACATGGTTCCATACGTATAGTCTGCTTTTTTTCGCAGATCTGAACTCAAGAGCTCCTCGATCCAACGTTTCGAACGGTAAATAAATAACAGAATAGAAACTAACTAGCCAAAAAATTATTCGCCCTAAACCAAATAAACTGAAATGAAATATAGTCTTGGTTGCGGATTCCCTGAGACTTCCCGGCTTTAGACGTCCCGGGTCTGTGGGTATAGGCCCCTGGCGGTCCTCCCCACCCCCGCCCTGGGGGGTCATTCATCCCTCGGGGGATTGTAGTCCCCCGGGCTAACTTCCCGTTCCTGCACTTGCTCGGTGGTAGGTGGCAATATCTTGGACTCCGGCTTATGACCCGTCTTAATTACCCTGGGTCGTGGGCCAACGGTAGTGGTGAAACGCAGGATCCCCCGATGGGCCAATGTGCAGTCCTTCAGTTCTCCCAATCTCGGATCAGGTGCCTTCCACTCTGCCCCAAACTTCTGGTGTGAGTTAGGGCTTGGGGCTTCCTTTCCATGGCGTTTGGCTATCGGTGGAGTCGGGACCAAAACCCTAACAGTAGTACTCCGATTACCATGGGTTGCATGTCCCCTACTGTTCGCGAACCTCTTAGGGTTTGTTGGCCCCGTGGAGTGGGGAGCCATACCAAGATGTAGCCCGATCCCCGAGTTAGCATACCCTGGTTGGTAAGCCGAGGACCAGGAAAAGCATTGCACCAGATCCCATTGGTAAGCCGGAATCACGGTGTGCGCCGGTAAGGGGATGAGGGCCAGACCCTGATACAAGGACTCCTGTCGCGGGATTCCCTGATCCCAGTTCGGTAGGGGGCGGCGATTGCCGTGACTGGCGGCGAGAGATCGTGTGGGCTCCGGTATGGGTCGGCTCTAGGGAGACAGGTGCAACCACGTCGGATCGTGGATCGCACCATGCATGGACCACCCATGGTTGTGCAGGATCAAGGTGGGGTTGGAGTGGTCGAACGTGAAGGGACGAAGGTGGCCGGTTGTAAAGGGGCGAGGATGGGACTGTTGGTCCGACGATCATGGTGCCCTAGATGGAGGGCCATCGTGATGGCGTCGTAAAAATGGTAGAACCATGTTGCTGGTGCGGAGAGGAGAAGCGACGAGGGAGAAGGAGCTGCAGACGGTGAGGGACAGCGGTGGCTGACGGTGGAGCGGTGGCTGCGGCGGCGGTGACGGCTGCTACAGTAAACCCTAAGTAGGGTAGAGAGAACCTTACGTGGAGGTAGTGGAGAGCTTTTTTGTATATTAAATCCACCTTTTTTCCGTTACGAATATTTATTAATACCTTCAAAGGTTAATTGCAAAAAAAACAATGTCTTACATATTTATTTTTGGCAACTTGTATCGGTGAGCAAAATGTCTATTCACTTGTATCCCTATATTTTAATTGTCTTTTACCGTCTATCATGGAACTAAAAAAGTAATGAAAATACCAGTTTATCCTCACAGTAGAGCTAAGATTTATTTATCTCGTTAAGTTTTTCTTTTTTATCAGCAAATACAAATTAGATTGACCTCTTCTGAGGTGGAAAATGTTTACAAAGACAAAGTTTAGCAGAGAAAATGCAACAACAAGCCAACAACATCAACCAAAGAGGAGGATATATAAATCCTCAACATAGGAAATTAGTAACCAAATACAGAAATGCTGATAGGAAAAATCCAAGGAGGTGTGAGGAGAAGAGAGAGCAACAAAAAAAGCTTTGAAACCAATCCAAAGTACACAATCAATCTTACCAATAAAATGCAGCAAACCAGTAGGCCGAACAATGTAGGATCCCAAAAATATACCCACTGATGGTTCAAACTTGAGCACCAAAACTGTAACCCTCCTTATAATCCCTACACAAGATCTAGGACCTGATAATCAATTCTCAATAGTGAAAAATGAAAATGACTAAAATTAGACTCGAGTGAGGAGAATCAGTAATGCTTTCAACGATAAAAGAGTTCATGCAAGTCAGAGTTGCTAATAAGTAATTTTCAGAATGATTAATGAGAGTACATAGTAACATTTGTTTATTTATTATCGTGCAATAACCTAATTTCTAACTTTGCAATAGTCTTCACTTGAATGTTCCTTAAAATATATAAGAGACCATGACCAGTGGAGCAATAATGTAGTACTATTGCTAGCAATCCACAATCGCATGATATATATAGTATATGTTATTTCCTATACACACATGTCAAGATGGCCGAGTTGGTCTAAGGCGCCAGTTTCAGGTACTGGTCCGAAAGGGCGTGGGTTCAAATCCCACTCTTGACAATTTTTTATTTATCATTTGTTTTTGAAATCCTATCTCTCAATTTTGCTCAACAATCATTTTTTCCATTTTCATTTCTTCCTTCTTTTATTCTTGGTATCAATAATTATAGTCATGTGGTAACTTGATTATCATTTTTATTTCTTTTAGTTTGGTTGAGTTTTATGCTCCAAATGGGTAGAAACTTATATTCACTGAACTGTATTTAAAAGCTCCGTAACAGTATCGATATAGTTGGAATCGGGAACAACAGAAAATAGCTAAGTTTATTAAATTTGTAGTCAATTACAGGGGCGCAGATACATATCGTCGCCACTCTCAATACAGATAAAAAAAAGTGTTTTTAGTGTAGAGTTGGGCCGTAAAATATGCAACAAAATCATAGCAAAATAGGTTTCGTTGCATAAGTGACAATCTCGCATATAGTAGTGCTCAGCAGCAACTCGGGCCCGGTGGATTGAGCGATCCGGTGATCTTGGGCTTAATGTTGGTGCACACCGATTCGTATTTGTCTTGCTGAGGCCCATCGTACTTGATGTCAATATCTGCAAGCTCCACGTTCTCGCACTTCCCGGGGCTACACAGCAGCTTCACCGCATCCGGACATGCCGATGTGCCCTTTATGTTCCGAAACACCACGTTGCTCATTTTCACACTCGTCGATGCCTACAAAATAACGATATAGTCATGAATAAATGGACAATGTTTGGGCCCGCTAGAAGGTTGGACGAGCCCATGTTTTAGAGACCCAAATGAATACGAGGGCCTTCGGCCTATCGGAACATAGCCCACCCCCAAGGGCAAATGGGAACAGATGGGCCTGGATATCCCGATGAAGTCTACGAAGCTGTCTCGCCAAGAGGTATTAGGCTATTGGACCGGTGTAGGGTAGGGAGCCGGAGGGCCTCCTTACATTGTCTTTAGACCTGGCCTCCTCCGCAAGGTGGGACATCTTGAATAACCCCAGAGGATCAAGACACTGACGGAACTAGTTTTTTTGAGTGAGAGGGACATCGATTTTTTTGAATAATAATGTTAAAAAACATTTAAAGGGGACAACTAAAAAATGACAAGGAATTTATAAAATATTTTTTAAAAAATAGAAAGTAACAAAGTTTCGATTTTTTTTATGGGGTACATATCCCTAGAGTCCTACGTGGCTCCGCCACTGAATCAAGACAACCATCTATTAATGTCGATAGTTTTTTTTTTCCCAGAACTTTTTATAGACTTAGTCTTCAAAATGAAGACCAAAGTCGAGAGAAGCCCTCAAAGACAGAATTACAAACAAAGACAACCTAAAGTGGTCCTTAAAACAAGAGTACACTAGCACTGGTGTCTCAGAACTGATAACAGCTCTCAAACAAAATATAGGTCAAACACCTCGGGCTATCAAGACAACCATCTATTAGGGTCGATAGTTCCTTATTCAACTTTTGTTTCTCTATCGCTGGTAATGCACAACACGTTTAGTTACCGTGATCGAAAACACCGATACGCCTACTTATGACGGGATCCCAAATTATATTCTGATTCGAGGGGTAATCCCCTCGTTCATGTATCCTATACCTAATACTCCGATTCATGTCTCAATAAAAAAAAAATAGCCATGGAGTAAAGTTTTGATTACCCCCTTTTTGCACTGGTTCCATGGACAGTATCCCTGGTCCAAGATGATGGGGTTTGAGACATTATCCATGGTTATGCCCTCGAACACTATGTCGTCCACCGAGTTCACGTGCTCCCCTGGCCATGACTTGATCCTCACGCCATTGGAGGTTTGGGATAGCGTGCAATCGCTGATATGAACTCCGATCACCGGCGACTCCTTGGTGTATCTCCCGAGGCTTCCTATGCTTATACCGTGCCCTGGTCCGCATTTCACCTTCGAGATGGTCACGTTCGAGGTCCCGTCGCCGATGGAGATGCAGTCGTCTCCGCATTCGAGCTTCGAGTCCGTGATGGTGATGCAACGCGACCTTCCCATGTGGATCCCGTCCGTGTTCACGCTACCCGGCGCCGTCACGATCTTCACTCCCTCGAAGGTCACGTTGTTGCACTCCAGAAGGTTTATGTTGAAGTTCTTGCTGTCTTGGGATGTTATGCCCTTGACGATCGTGTGGTTCAAGAAATCCAACCTAACACTCTGTCACCACAAAAGAAAAATATTGCCATCAGTTTGAGTTTTTAGTTAAGAGCATCTCTAGTGGGTCGTTGCAGGCGCTGACACGACTGGTCGTGTCAAAGGATCGTGTCGGAGGCATGTCAGTCGGTCGTTGCGGAATCCTGCAACGACGCGTCGTCGTGGTAGAAACTACTTTAGAAGAGAGAGAAGCTTATTTTGCTCCAAAAACAACTACAAACCATGGCTCCTTACACTAGTCATGTCAGACCATTGGAGAAGACATGTCAGGAAGCCAAAAAACACCTCCTACCATGATTTCTTGAAACTAGTCATGTCAAACCATTGGAGAACTGGCTTAACTAAAAAGTGAAACTGGTGTAGTTTTATATCAAGTCGAGTGGTTTACGATTGGGAGTTGCTTGCACTTGATGGTTTTGTGGCAATCGTTCTTCTCCCAAGCTATGTGACCTTGTCCGTCGAATGCGCCGGAGCCGAATATGGTCAAGAACTCGACCTTCTTGAAAGTGACCCAGCTAGGATCGTTGAAATGGGCAGGGTCGGAGGGAGCTTTGACTGTGCCGTCGAGCTGGAATTGAATCGGAGCCTTGCAAGGTCCCATGAAGTCTATCTCCCCGAGGTTGTACACGCCGGGAGGAATCACTATTTTACTAGGGTTCGTGCATGCGCATGCATCTGCCCAAGCCTTCTCTAATTGCTGCGATCCGACAAACAACTTAGTTACAAATGCACAACCTTATCAAACTGCATGGATACGTGGTCTATTATTCATAGTATGTCGTCACCTAACAAGATATGTCATGCAAATACACGTTAATTGTTATTTTTTGATCTATTGACCCAAAAGCTCGAACTAATAAGGAGAGACATTAATATGTTCATCAAGTGTTCAATTTGTTCATATAGTTTCTATGTGAGACTTATGCTTCAACATTCTCACTTACGTGTAGGAATGGACATCTACACATGGACTATAGCAGGACTGGACATCTACATATGAACTAGAGACCACATGGTGGAGGTGATAAACGGGTCAAAGGCTGAACCAGCTCTGATACCAAGTTAAAGGCCTATCCAACCCAAAAGCTCAAACTAATGTGTGGAGGCAGTAATATGCTTATCAAGTGTTCAATTTGTCCATACACTTTCTTTGTGGGACTTATACTTCAACATGATCAGAAAGAGATATGTATTATCAAAAAGATAGCGCAAATTCTAAAATGAGTGTCACAAACTATTGAACCAGATACAAACAATGAAAGGGTTGACGCTAAAATAGAAAAGAAACAACACTTACGGCCAACATCTTAAACTGACAATATCCCATAGAAGTAACGGAAATGTGACGTAGACATATTGTCTATACCGTCCATGACTGATCTTGGAAATGTTCAAATTCACTTGTTCTATTATTCATATTGTTCGAATCAATTCATGTGTCTGCTAGCAACATTACAATCAAGGATCTACGGGCCAAATATTAGATAGAAACTTTATGTTGAATAATGCAAGTGTTTATATATATGTTTATATACCTCGGTGATATCTGAGTTCTCCTTTGCACCACAATCAGCTACAATATCAATGGTACCACCGGCGAAGCCAGATGCTGATCCGTCGGCAGGATCGGAAGGTTCGGGCCGGTGAGATGTGACGGTAGTTGCGAGCACTAATAAGGATACACATAATCCGACAATAATATTCATTTGAGTTGCCATGTTTGTTTGTTCTCGGACTCGTTTGTTTCTTCTTTTGTTTTTCCTCTTCCTCTTCTGTCGGTTTCGGGACATATAAGAGGTCAATTTTATGGGCAAATTGGAGGCTGAGAACAGCTGAAACCCCAATTACTAGGCTATTTTTGTGATTTGTTTTTTCTATTATTACCTCTCTTTGCCTCTCCACCTTAGGCTGACACAAGCGGCACCACGTGTCGTCACTGCGCTGCACTCGTCAATTAGCAGTAAGTGTTACGGTTTCTTAAGGCATATATTCGAGGAGGAAATGTACCACGTTGTGTAAAGGTGTGCTCTTCAGATGGTCGGGAAGACATAGTACATGCATAAAGTAAATGAACCAAAATGGTAATAGCATTTCCTTCCCCTCAGAAAATGATAACATTTTTCGGGCATAGTATGTTTTTTTTTTTGAAGTAATACGGATTTTATTATTAAGCCGAATCAGCACTAACACCAAGGCATCCAAAAGAACATTTGGTATATAGTCAAAGAGTATCTGGTATAACAAGTCTTTTAAACAAAACACAACACTATGAGCATATAACACATTTATGCTCATATTCCATATTGCATATTGATTTCTTATACTTCAGTATCTCCCAACTTTGTCTAACTGTATGCTCAAACACTTTTCTCTTTGCTCCTCCTCGATCCCCATAAAGTACACTCTCGAGAAGTTGTAGAGCCCACACGTACTTCCAACTCTGACAGCTTAACATGTGAATTGAGATTGTAACTGTATGGATAAGAGAGGTAACTAGATTAAGGTAGTAAAAACATTAGTCTAGGTGAGCCCTTGAAACTGATTTATCCTACAGTTCCCTCTTGGATCGACCCATTGCTTGTGTAACAACTTGTCTATATGGGGAAGAATTCAGAAGTTCCAATACAGTTGCTTGAGTAAGAGGAGTTGAATTGAAAAATTGAAAGATGAAGGCATCAGAAAATCTTGAATACAATTATTCATTTGGAGGTCAAGAGCATGGGCGAACTAACCCATGATGAACCGGTTAAGAGCATGGGCGCACTAACCCATTATGAACCGGTTCAACATAAGCGCAAACTAGCAATGTTGTTGGTCAAGTATGAAAGAGAGAACCTTTAATTTGTAATAAATCGTAGTTGTAATAAATCATTATTTCAATAAATATTTTTTTTCATTTCCAATTTAGTTTGCAACAATTTTTGTCCCAATTAATAAAAAAATTGAAATAAGCCAATTAATAGACAAGTCACTGAATGTAGCTCTCAACCAGGCCTATGGAATCTTCTACATATCTACGCTATCGTCGGTGTGCTCTTTCCCGAGCCCCATCCCATCCACCATTATTACCTCATCCCCCACCTCCTCCAGCGATTCCTTTCCGGATCCCCTCGTAGAACAACTCTGGTAAGGGATCATGTAAAGACTGGAGAATTTAATATTTTGCAAGTATGGTTTGGAACGTTGCGGGTTGGAGAACGGGTTTAAATTTGGATCGATTAAAAAAAAGAGAAAAAAAGGAAGGGAGTAGGCCTGGGCCAGCCCAGACCCAGTCAATTGGGTCGAGCCGGACCAAGCTGGTTAGTGTGCTTGGCCCAATACGCCAGGGCCCAAAGCCCACACACTAACCCTAGCATCCCTTCCTCCCTCTTCATTTGCTCGCACGCCTCCCGAGGTCTCGCTCTCTCCTTCCTCTCGATCTCGTCCCTTCGTCTTCTCTGTCAATCGTCCTTCTCCGGAGCCAGAAACCATCACCGGACGTCCCTTCCTCCATCTTCGACCGTCCCTCACCTCCAGACACCATCGGAAACCCAGAATCGTCCTCTCTTCCCCTTCGTCCTCCCCGAGTCGTCTCGAACCAGCGCCTCCATCTTCGATTCGAGCTTCGCCTCACCGGAATCGAGTGAACCAGTGACAGTGAGCTCTTTTCCCGACCTGATTCGTCTTCCCCGTCCTCTCTTTCCCCGAGAATCGCACGCACGCGACCTCAATCTGGCCGAGTTCGGTTGGAGAAGCTTCGCCGGAAACCTCGAGCTCCAGATCTGAAGTTTTCGCGCCGTCAATCTGGACGGAAAAACCCTGGAATTCGCACCAGCAACCTCCCCTCGTCATCCCGAGCCTCCTGACGCCTCCACCACCGTCGAGAACCCCTCTAACCTCGCCTGTCATGCCCCAAATCCGGTTTTGACCGGACTCGAGACGTGACTTGAGGATGAAGCAATTATAATAATAAAAAGCGTAAAACCAATAAAATCATCCAACTTTACTTCAGTAAAAAAAAAATCTCCAAATCCAGACTTATAAAATAATCCTCCAACAAAAAGGTTTACAAAAGTCATAATAACTCTTTCACAAAAGTTCATAACCACAAAGTACAACCGACGTCTCTAAGCACCCGGACCCTAGAATCTCCCGAGCCTCGAGTCCACTAATCACCACGCCAACCTGTAATACAGTCATAAATAGATAGGGGTGAGCTTACGCTCAATAAGGAAAATACTAACTCCTCGTGCATTTCAATACTAGTATGCCTATTAGGTTAATAAAATCGGAAAGGGCTTGCCGCCGCTCTCAGTTCGCCGGAACCCTAGTCGCATCCCTCTCCGTTCACAGCTCCGGCCAGGGCCGAGTTCTGGGCCAGAACTGAGACACAGACGGGCCTGGGCCAGGACCGAGTTACGGACGAGCTCGGGCCTGGACCTTGTTTGGGCCTCGGGCCTGGACTGGATCTGGGTTCGGGTCCGGACTCGGGTTTTGGTCCGGGTCTGGGTCGGGCTCGGGTCAGGCCCGGGTCTGAGATCTGGACCGGGTCGGATTCGGGTCCGGGTTTAGGATTCGGATTGGATCCGGGTCAGGACAGTTTAATTAAATTAATTAATTATTTAATTGGTTTTAAATCAGATTGTAATGACCACTCTCGGTCAACGCCAGTCAAACCTGCGAAAAACAGGAAAATTTAAAATTTTTGAGCAGGCACTGAATTGAACAGGGATTGGACCCCGAGGGTCATATCGGACTTAAGTTGACCCCGTTATTGACCAAAGTGAGTTACGGGGGACTCAGGGCAACTTTCTGATCAATTTGGGAAATGTTGACTTTTCACTGGAAAAGTCAACCGAGCGACGTTTTGGTCCATTCGAGGACCGTTTTGGATCCGAAAAGCTTAGCCGTCGTCGCAGCAGTCTTAGTTGAGCCGTTTCCTTGTGGCCCGCCAAGTTTCGTAATTTTTGGGAAAAAGTGCCCGTTCGGGGCCCGAAACGTCCGATTTTCGCGAAACTGATTGAAAAATATCAACTAGATATTTTCCAAAAGGTGTGGGACCCACCTTGACACATGTCCTAAAGGTGGTGGTGTTAGTTTTGGGGGGAAATTGTGTGGAGGAGAATAGTTGGCCGAGTATGAGGTTTTAAAGGAGGAAAATTAGTTTTGTTGTTAGTTTAATTAAATTAGAAATTAGAAGAGAGGTTTTAGAGAGAGAAGGAGAAGGAGAAGAAGAGAGAAGAAGGGAGGTTGAGCTAGGGTTTGTGATCGAGCCCTTCGATCGAGTCAAAGCAAAGAGCAATCCCGTTCCCCTCGTTCTCCTCTACGGTAATACCCGAACCGATTCTCGTTTTAGTTATTTTCTTGGAAGCTAGGGTTTGAGTATAAACTAAGGCGTAGGGTTGTGTAGAGTGTGGGGAGGTGTTGGAGACGTTTTAGAGGTGTTTGGGGGTTTAATTTCACGTTTTCCGGTGACCGGAGGCTCGGGAGGAGCTCCGGCCACCGTGGGTGGTGGCCGGCCGGCCATGAGGTGGCTGGCCGGAGCTGGCAGCAGCCACCACATGGTGGCCGGGCCTCCCCTTAAACCATAGGGTCTCGGCCAAGTAGTGTGGGTGGGGCCCACATGCTCGGGTGCTCGGGTTTTATCGTTCGGGTGGTTTAAAACGTTCCCCGGACCATTTATCCTTAATCAAATCGAAATTTGGAATTAAATTGGAGAAGTTGTAATTAACGGGTTTTGGAAACTTTAAACGATAATTAATTGACTTAGAAGTCGGAATTTGATTCCGTCAAGTGCGTTGGGTTCCTTGAAATATTCTAAGACCGTAGAAACGAAAACGGGGGCTTTTGGAGCCCCGGAAGGCAATTAACCAAAACCCGGGCAGATTCGCCATGTCGGGCGAATCTGGCCGTTACGGGTCCTTTATCAACAATGTCGAGTAATTGGGAAGTTTGGGAGTGATCGACATTGTCGGGGTTAAGTTTGGGCATCGAGTTTATCGGTTTTCGGTTTATTCCTGCGAGTTGTTTAGTGACTTTAAATTGTGTTCCTTTAGATCGTGCCACGGACCGAGGCAAGGGAAAGATGGGTGAGTGACTGAGTTCATCACCGGAGCTCGTGGTTTGGCTTTTGGGAGAACACGCACGAGGTAGGGAAAAGTAGCCGGATCTCGGCCCTGACTGGGGAAAGTTAACAGTAGAATTGCATGTGACACCGGGGTGTCGTGGGTTGATGTAGGTTTATTTTAAATATTAGAAAAACATGATACGGGATCGTAGTAATTATTAGAAATGCATGATACGGGATCATAGCGAGTATGAGAAAAGCATGTGACACTTAGTAGTGTCGTAGGAGCAGAGAACTTAGCGTAATTGATTTACTGGAGGCATATGACCATGCCCGGAGGTTGTTTGTGAAACTAGTGATCTTAGGACTGTTGGAGGCATCGAGTATGCCGGAGGTTGTTGTGCGTTATTTATTGTTGAGTTTGGGCGGCCTTGAGAGCCCGTGTTATTTATTGTTGAGTTTGGGTGGCCTTGAGAGCCCGTGTTAGTTATTGTTGAGTTTGGGTGGTCTTGAGAGCCCGTGCTATTTATTGTTGAGTTTGGGCGGCCTTGAGAGCCCGTGTTATTTATTGTTGAGTTTGGGCCTTGAGAGCCCGTGTATTTAAATTGGTGTCTTGGGTGGCCTTGAGTGCCCGTGTCTTACTGTTGATGTTTTGGGGTGGCCGTGAGTGCCGTGGGGTTGTTGAACCCGAGTCTCGACCGTTGGTGTGTCTTGAGTGGCAATGAGTGCCGTGGGGTTGTTGAACCCGAGTCTTGACCGTTGGTGTGTCTTGAGTGGCAGTGAGTGCCCGTGGGGTTGTTGAACCCGAGTCTTGATTGTTGAGGTGTCTTGAGTGGCCTTGAGTGCCTGTGTGATTGAACTTGCCTGTGATTGTGATTGTGGTTACCTGAAGTTGTGAGTTCTAAAGGTCGACAGCCTGATCCGACTTAGTGTCGATGAATTGCGAGTTCTAAAGGTCGACAGCCTGATCCGACTTAGTGTGATGAATTGCGAGTTCTAAAGGTCGACAGCCTGATCCGACTTAGTGTCGATGAATTGCGAGTTCTAAAGGTCGACAGCCTGATCCGACTTAGTGTCGATGAATTGCGAGTTCTAAAGGTCGACAGCCTGATCCGACTTCGTGTCGAGGAATTGCGATAGGTCGATCCCTGACCTGATTGAGATTGGTTACTGAGCAGCTGGTGTGCGATCCTTTGTGATCTTGTTTGACGTTGTGTAGTCTTTCTGTCGTGTCCTTAGAGGAGGTCGTCGATAGTTGTGTCGGGTCTACGTGGTGTTATCGAGTGTTGGGTCTGTTGAGGAAAGTAACGGGTTGTGGGTCAATTGGGTACTTGAGTTGGGGACTGTAGTCCCGGTATTGGGTTTGGTTTTAGTGTTACTGGCTTTATCTGCTAATTATGTCGTAGTCAGTCTGTTATCCGCGGTGGTGAGCGAACGCTCACCCCTAGCTGCTTTTCCTACAGGTATCGCTCGTAGGCTGGACTAGGTGAGCTTCTGAAGCTTGAAGAGCTTGAAGCGGGTTTCTGGGAGTTTTGAGTCTAGCGACGGATACCTTGTTTTTAGTCCACTTGTTGGGACGTGTTTTAAACTGTATTTATTATTTTGTTGAACAAATGGTACTTTTAAAGTGTTTAATGAAAACAGGTTTTCAAGTGTTTCTATGTTTTAAAATGTTCGCGTCCCTAGTTCGGTTTTACTGAAATTGGGGCGTGACACAGATAAATTCAAGGACTTAACAGTTAAATTAAAGGACTTAATTGATAATTAGAGGACCGTTACAGACTGGACCGGGACTGATTATCGTCCCTTTTTGTTAAAACCAGGCTTTTACCCCGAGCGTGGAAAAGACCAGAGTAGGCCCGGACGTCAGCAGCTAGGCGATCCAGATAGAGACTGAGAGGTAGGGAAATACCTCGATACCTACTCTTTTACGGTTGTATTAGGATGTATATAGGGAAACCTAATAACCGGATAAATAACTAGCTCGCCTATAGGATGTGATTAACTAGCGTAGACGTATAAACTATGAACATTATAGTCTTGGTAAATTGTCGTGCTGGTAGAATCGGGCCATGTCGTGCCTGTAGGGTTGTTTGCTGAGTGTATCTACTTGTGTGCTATGTGTTGTTTGTACTGTTAATAAATAACAAACATGAAAACGAGTAGAGTTGAACTAGTGATGCATATTAATGACTTGAGTGGGTACTTCCTGTTTATTTGACTTGTTGAAGTGTGGGCGTTGGGGAATGAATACCGGTTAAGCCGGTGGGGTTACCACGTTGAGTGTGGTGTCGGTAAGTGATGGTAAATGCGTAATGGTGTGTAAGTATGCTGAGAATGTGATCCCGATTGTGAGTGTGATTGTGATTGTTCTGTTGATACCTGGATGATTTGTGCCCGAGAGGTGTGTCATACCTTCCGGTGCGCTGCCGGTAAAGTGCGAGAGATGTACTTCCGCCAGGTGTGTCGTACCTTCCGGCGTGTGATCGGTAAAGTGTGAGGCTTGTGTGTGCTTTGGTTACATGATAAATGTGGTTTCCCTACCTTCCGACCTAGAGTCGGTAAAACGCTGTGTCCCGCGAAGAGGTGGTTTCCCTACCTTCCAACTAGCACTCGGTAAAACGGTGTGTTGTGTTCCGCGAGGGACCAGGCCGCGAAGAGGCGATTTCCCTGCCTTCCGTGTATCGGTAAAACGCTATGTTCCGCGATGAGGTCGACCGCCTCTCCCGACTTTGTGTTGGGAAAAGTTGTGTGCGGCTACGCCGGGCCGAGCGGGTTGTTCCCGAGACCGTGCAAGTGTGTGGATTGCTTGTGTTGAGATTACTTTGGATTTTGAATGAGGGTTGCCGGGTTTGTGACTATGGGTGTTTTCCTTGTTACGAGTTGTGTGTGACCGCGAATGACTTGATTTTGATTGTTTGACGATGAGTTTCATGTGTGTGGTTTTCGTGTAACTTAAAGCGTCGTCTTTGGGTTTATCCATGAGTCGGTCGTGAAGGGAATTTGGACGGGGATTTTCGGGATAGTTTGTGGTCGAGTAAAGTGAAGGTTGTTTAATTTGGGTTACATGTTCTCGTTGTCGCCTTCTCCTTTGAATCGTTAAAAGTTAGTTTGGAAACGTACTAATACTACTTTATTGGGGCGAGTGTTGTGTATTTTCTTACTGAGCGTCAAGCTCACCCCTTACCTTGTTTTCTACAGGCGATAGCTATGTTTTGGATTAGAGGGTTACACAGAGCTTGGGAGCGTAGCGGAAGCCCGAGTTTATTTTACGTTTCTTAGAGACGTACTGTTATTTTCAACTATTGTATTTGACTGAGCTCGGGACTCAGGGTTTGAATATTTTGTTGGTTTACATCATTTCCTTTTATCAGATATTATTTACTTTTAAACGGTTTTTATTTAATTTCACAAAGTCACGTCTCGGGTCCGGTCAATACCGGATTTGGGGCGTGACAGATCAAAGGAAGTCTTTTATGTCACCACTGTGTGCAGTGGCTCTGCCATGGTGTGTGTCTCGTTCCTCGCTTTACGGACTACCAGTTCTATGTGGAGGACTGAAATGACTCTTGTGACAAGTGGGTGTTGGACCCGACCACTATGATTCCTTGGACTGGTCTTTTCAACCCCCTAATCTGGTGAAGGCATGGTCGTCGAAGGAAGACGGTTGTGGCTTCTCCAGAGTGTCGGCATCAGTCAGTGGAAGATTGACGACGACGTTGTACCGTCGTGGAGCAAGAATATGAGGTCTTATTGGCCCAGAAATCAGGCGAGGACTGCTATGTTGCATCGCCAGGTCCAATAAGTATTAGACGGGAGAGGGGACTCTGTTGAGGAGACATGTCCCATCCCAATAGGATCCGGCCCAACCCGATCCTAAGTCTCCTCTTTTTCCTGGGGACTTCCTTAGATGTCTGACATTATCCTCACCTCCCCCCAAAGGTATCTACTGTCGGGCCAACGTGTTCGCTAAACACAAAAAGTCTATCTGAGTCGAGTCAATAGAAGTGGAAACAATGAAAGTAGCGTGCCTCTATTGGAAAATGGATCCACCCCTCAGAAGTTACTTGAACTATCCGAACATTTTAGTTACAAAGTCAACGCTCCAGATCTGTCTAAAGCTATGTCTCACCCTTTTCATTTGTTATCAATCGTGCTATCGTACATTTTTCAGTAATATAGTTTTTAAGATAACGCTAAAAAAGAAAAGACAAGTCACCACCCCGATCAAAAGTTAACAGTATAGATGCTCTTAGCTCATTCATTAATTTCTGTACCGTAACTTCTCTTTGGCCTAGAGCAGCTGCAGTTTCCTTCGTATAACTTGCTTCTCTCTTTTAACAGTCTTATGTGGATAAAACAAATTCTTAGTTATTGAATGAGCAGATACTAAAGTTCACAATTTTTGTTGTTTTTACACGTATTTAAAGGGTACGATTTAGAAACCCTCTCCTCACAAACAATGAATCATAAAATGAAATACGAAATACTGTTGATCAGAACATATATACAGCTTCTAAGAACTTGGATTGTTGTCACCGATAAAAAAAAAATAAACAGCATGCAATTATCCAAATTATTAATATTAAATCATTAGGATCACTCATAAAATGTCAAAAATCAAAACCAAATACACAAGTAATTAATACTCGAATTAAGCGGATCATCAAGAAGCTTTCACACTACTTATTTTGAGGTCAAACATATACAAAAATAGGCAAAAAGGGAGAAAATAGCATCACATCTCGCGAACACCAAACTAATTATAGCAGCCTTTGAGCCACTCATCGGACTATAAAAAACCCTTCGCGTTCACAATAGAATCAAAGCAATAATAAACACATTCGCAATAAAACCAAAAGAAAAAAAATAAGTAAATAAATTATGAATAATAAGTTGAATATCGTTTCAATACTATTTTACTTAGCGTTGTTAGTATCAAATTTTGTTTCGGTCAGGTCACGTACATTGCTCCAAGACGCCCCCGCCGCGGCATCGGCCGCGGCGCCGGGCGGAGCGGTACCGGCAGGGGGAGTCATCGATATAGTGGCTAATTGCGGCGCTAAGGAAAACGCCGATATCACGAAAGAGATACAGAAGGCGTGGGACGATGCTTGCGCGTGCACGACGCCCAGCACGGTGATGGTACCGGCGGGAGTGTTCAATTTGGGAGAAATATGCTTTAAGGGGCCGTGTAAGGCTCCTATTACGTTCCAGCTTGACGGTACGTTGAAGGCACCGGTGGATCCCAAGTCTTTCACGAAGCCTTCGTGGGTCGTTTTCGATACGGTTGATTTCTTGACGATCACTGGCACCGGTACTTTCGATGGCCAGGGAGCTCAGGCTTGGGCGAGCAGCGGTTGCGAGGAAAAGTCTGAGTGCAGTAGTATGCCCATCGTAAGCTACATACTATTACTTGTTATTGTATTAACCTTATCTTATTTGTTACTTTTATTCGAACACCTACAAGCGGAGTTCATTATGGAGGTCGTTTCGGGAACAAGGTATGAAAAAAGTGACTTTTTTTCTTGGGATTTTGCGATTCTGTCTCATAATTCATCGACGTTAAATTTGGATGAAGTAGAGGAACTTTCATCTCTCATCGTCTCTCAAGATGACACATGACATATACTTCTGGTAGTGTAAGAGCATCTGCAATGGAGTCTTTTCCTCGATCGAATAAGCCAAAAAAAGAAAGAAATGAGGGGAAATGTTGCTTTTTTCCTCTATCCTAGCCTCTTGACACGTGATCTGTCCAATCCTGATTCTACTCTCTTCCTGTCCGACACAATCCTCTTTTTGTGACTTTGTCGATCCGGACGTTTACTATTAAAGATTTATAAAATAGACCCAATTTTTTTGTCAAATAGACTCTTAAAATCGACCTTCTACTACAGATGCTCTAAGACTCTACAGATTCGACTCCCACAATGTCTTTATCTAAATTGGCCTCAAATTTTCACTAAATCGATATTCTAGAATAGGCCTCCATTGTAGATGATCTTAGCACTCGAACTCTACAATGCCCGATCATATGCATTGATAATAAAACATGTTTTATTTTTCTTTCCATCCAGAGTATCAGGTTGGATAGGATCAAACATACATTGGTCACGGGCGTGACATCGCAGGACAGCAAGAACTTCAACGTGAACCTACTCTTATGCGAAAACGTGACATTCGACAAGTTCAAGGTCGTCACCGCGCCGGGAAGCCTCAACACGGACGGAATCCACATGGGAAGGTCGAGCAACATCAAAATCACGGACACCAACTTCATCACCGGCGACGATTGCATCTCCATCGGCGACGGGACGGCCAACGTGGAGATCAGCAAAGTGACATGCGGACCAGGGCACGGCATCAGCATCGGAAGCCTAGGGAAGTACCAGAAGGAAGATCCGGTAACAGCAATCCACGTCAAAGATTGTTCGATATCGAACTCCGACAACGGGGCTAGGTTGAAGGCATGGCCTGGCCTTTACCCCAACACCGTCGACGACGTTCTTTTCGAGGGCATTACGATGGACAACGTTAGTAACCCCATCATCTTGGACATGTGTTACTGTCCCCATGGGAAATGCAAGGAATCGGTAATTAATTCGTATCTATGTTCGTTATTTATTAATCGGTCACATGTTAGTGTATATATTGTGATTCACTTTGTCGTGTCGATCGATCAGGAACCTTCGTTGGTGAAGATGAGCAACGTCGTGTTTAGGGACATCAAGGGTAGTTCGGCGTGTCCGGAGTCGGTGCAGATAATGTGCAGTCCGGGAATGTGTGAGAATATTGAGCTTTGCAACATCGACCTCTCCTACGATGGACCGAGGATGGAGAACTACTCGACTACCTGTAAAAACGTTAAACCTAAGATTACTCAACCACTTAAACCCGAAGGCCCTACCTGCTGTTGATTCATTCCGACGACCAAATGATGTGTATTGTAGTGAGTGGTGATATTATATTATCTTCGCCCCCCAAATTGAATAAAACTCTTCTTCTTTTTTACTAAAAGTTGTAATTTCATTACATTAGACTTCAATCTGACAAAAGAAGTACATCAGGGAAACCTTTGAACACAGTAGAAGAACTATTATATGGTATCAAACCCCTAAAGTCTGTCTGCTCATAACTTTGTGACCAAAAAACAGACATAAGCGGTGTGTTGGGGAGCCATAAAAGCGAACAAAAAGTAAATAACAATGAAACTGGTATCTGCTGCTCAAAGTAAATAGCATTGTATCCCTTTCATTCCTCCATTCGGGTCATCTTTTCGGTCCAATCTTGATCATCCTGAGGTTCCTCAGTAGAACCCTGTTTCACTCCCCACCTCCTGCTCCACAACTAGACTCAGCTCAATCTCCAAGTCCAGTTATATCTCTATGCACGGACATGCATGGGGGGTCGGCTTTACTGTCCCTGACATGTTGGCCGATCACCAAGTTCTTCCAGTTTGGGTCAACCACCCGGGGTTGAGAGACCCGCCGAGGGTTCACCCCCTGAGGTGCAGTAGCGGAGGATACAATTGGGTCCCTACCCCGAGACAAGGGACTCTGAGGTGCAGAAGTCGAGTACACTAGTCACTACCCATACATAGATATCATTCGTCGGTAAGGTATATATTACAACAATTTATAATATCCAATGGTTGATGGAATATCCAGCCATAGATGTTATTCGTCGGTAAGGTTTAATCTTTTTCCATAGATAGAATCCTTTGGAAGGGTAGTGTTCTTCAGTGGCGGATGGCATCCGTCAAAAAGGTGATCTAGTTCATTGACATGCGGAATCCGTGGTTGAAGGAGTAAATTTCCTGATGACCATTTTGGTCTATCAATCCTAAACTTAGGTCACGAGAGCTTATCGATGGAACTTATACAACAGATGCATCCGTCAGTAAAATACCTTTCCGACGGATATGTCTACATAACCAACAGATAACCTCCGTCGACCAAGAATTATTCAGTAATAGTGCAGGATTTGATCTGCTGGCTTTAATCGTTTTATTTGTTTCCCCGCATAATATTTTTTCTTTCAATTCCCGATAAACTTTACATAGTTGCATTATCATTTTGGTACACGTCCAAACATCGTACTCTACTTTTCGTACCTCTCTCTAGTCCAAAAATTTCATGTCAACACGCTTTTCTTTTCTCCAGTGATTTTCTCATACATGATGTATGTTTTCTTTAGTTGTCATCATATCTTAGGAGTCTTATATGATCAAGCTGGTAACAATTTAAAAACAATGCAATATGAGCCTAACAACTAGTTAATTACTGTATATCAAGCTCTCTCTACCCTGCGATTAGGGTTAGCGATCTGATAGCGGCGACGTTCTTCTGAAACTCCGAAGACATCTTTGGTCAAACATCGGGGCTTTTTGAGCAGGTACGATGGTTTCCTTATCACGGGCCTATTCTCCTTCACTGTCTCGTGGGTACTCTTCTGCAATTGTCTCTCCGATTTCGAGAGGGGCGGAGAGGGAAGTTTCGAGGTAGGTTCTCTCCATCAATAGGGCGAAGGAGGAGGGTCGGGAGGCTTCCCGTAAGGGAGGTCGGCAACTGCAGGTGCGGGGTCTTGCGTGACGCTCTCCGGTAGGAGATCCGACGTCAAGGACACGACGTCCGGTGTAAAGTATAGAGGAGATCCAGCCGAACCCGCCTCCGGTGGGAAGATACGAGGGATGGCTTCTGTCGTCTCCTCCCGAACCGGTACCAGAAGGCCACACCAAGAGCGGGCCATGGAGACGACGCGCGGGGACGAAACAGAATAGGGCGACACGGGTTGGGCCGTGGGCCTTAGATCTCCAAATTTTGCTGGTGGCCCAAGGAGGTCACAACTCTGGTCCACCAATTCGGTTCGGGTCTGGGTTGCCCAGTTGGAGCAGGCTTGTTTTAGTTACGATCCAGTCAAACATGGAAGATGCATCACACATAGCGGCGGGGGGCTCCAAGCACCCTCGCCTCGCGGAATGAGTCCGAAGAGGTCCAGAGGGGGGTCGGTCGGTTGTACCGCCCCTCTGGACGTAAGGTGGCAGCTGTTCCACCAAAAGCCGACATGGTGCTTCCCTACCAGCTCAGAGGTCAGCAATCCCGCGTTTATAGGAGCCATACCATTATCAGTCATGGGAGGACGACGCATGCTGACATCCCGGGGGAGTACCCAGTCCACCACAACAAATATCTACAATTGGCCTGCTCGGCCATTGCCCCTTCGTTTGGAGCCGCTGTATCGGTGTCGTCAGACACTGTCACAGTACTACCCTCCAGACAACTACTGAATCCCGTAGAACGCTTTTACTTTTATGTTCTTGTCATTTCATTTTCTTTGTTGCACTTTCATTTTTCCAGTGTTTACTTGCCTGTAAGCGCTTTTAATTTATCGTATTACCTCGTTTTGCTAAAAAAAAAAATCTCTATGTAGTCTTTGGTTCAAATGAGTCCATAAAAGTTTCCAAAAAAAACCAGTTTTTTGGCCATGACAAAATTTATTCCTATATTTCTAGTTTAAACACTCTTTAACCTTCAGTAATAAAATATTATTATTTATGAACTAACTCCTCTAATAACGATGATCTCACTGACATAAAATAAAATAAAATAAAAATTGATTCAAACAAATCTTGATACATGCTCTTAAAAGAACAAGAGTAGCACACCGGGAACCACCAAAACCAAGTAACTCAAAACGCCCCAGCCGATGATCCTGTGAGAAGAAGAAGGCGTCATTGAAGAAGAAGAACCCGACTGAGTCCCATCCGCGGACGGAGCATCAACGTCAGGAGATGGCGCCGGAGCAGGGGTCGGCGGTATATCCGTGCCAAAGATCGCCTCGGGGAGAAGAACCTTGTCGACTTGATAAACCGCCACAGGATCAGTAGAATACACGCTACTGCTGACCTTGGTGCTAGTCCACCCCGACCCAACGTGAACCGTGCCGGAGACGTCGGTGAAGTTCAAAGTGTACCCCCCGCCGGCGAACGTGCTCACCGGACCCGTCCGGCTAAGGTTCCTGAACTCGGCGAGGCTGTAGTAATGCGGGACGGCATGGAAGAGGAGGAGCGACTTGAGCTGGTCCTGCGTGAGGTTCGAAAGGGAAGGCTTCTTGAGAGACGAGAAGGCTTTGTCCTTCGGCACGAACATGGTGATGCCTTCTTCGGTGTCGTTGGCTTGGTTTTGGAAGGTGTCGATGACTTTGGTGGATAGGATGTAGTCGAGGAAGGTGTGGAACGGCCCGGCTACGGAGAGGAGTTCGGTGAGATTGACGTGATCCGGAGCCGGCGCTGGTGCCGGCGACGGAGTTGGGCTAAGCAAAGGAGATGGAGCATTTGCACCATATGATGGTGAAGACATCAACATTATTGCTGCACCAACTATAAAAATCACTGACAATTCCATATTTTTGCTATTGACCAAACTCTTAATTCCTGCAAGAACAGAGATTCATTATCCTTATGTATTATGCACGTGCGAAAAGAATGTCCTGAAGTTGAAAGTGATCAATAAGATACATTGTTTTTCTGTCACAAATCATTTTTGTCTTATGAATTGATCAATAAAAAGATAATTTGACTTACATTTTGTCTTAAATAGTTTTCTGAATGTAATCAATACAAAATGATAACTTTTGACAACTAGGTGATCAATATTTGTGGTTCGATGCCATAGCATGTGATGTAAATCATCACATCTCTTTGTTGAGACTCTTGGTGGAAGGTTGCATGAACAAATGTAAATGAATCAGATTATTGGTCTCCAAGTCCATACAATAATTTTCAATTATGTTACTTATATATTATTTTTGAGAGAAGTAAGGATGCAAGGACTTGGAAGATCAAAAGTCAAAAACTTGGACTTAAAAGCTTGAACTTCAAAAAAAAACAATAACTAGAGATAAGTGATTCTAATTCTGTAATTCAAGTTGTAACATGATTAGAAATCACATGTCGTGACTTACACTAACCCAATATCCCAAATACAAATAAATATGTATCCAAAACCAAATCACGGCCTAGAGAATTTAAATCTAGATCAACTCAAATCAGGAAAGTAAAGAGCCATGTTGAAAAACAAATCATGAAAACAGAAACCCATTTGCCAGGAAAGAAGATTGAAAATGTACTTATTTAGAATCAAGGAAGCATAACCACTGACCTGGCAAGGAGGAAATGAGAGAGAAGTTGAGGTGGTGGAGGAGGAAGAATGGGATGAGATGCGAGGTAAGTGACTTTATAAAGATCTGTAAGTACCAACTGGTCTGGTGGAGAATGGACATAATGGTTAAAATAAAGTAGGTGATACATGTAGATACACAGCCCAAGGGTTTGTCCAAAAACATTTTCTTTTGTCTCGAGGAACAAATGGACCTTGTTGGAGGGTGAGCTTTCTAGAACACCCTTGACAAATTTAATACACAATACTCGTATTCCAACACTACACCTATTATTAAGAGCATACACGTTGATTAAGTTACTGTAGCTTGACCTATAACTATTTTATTCTAGTTTTTCTCCCTTCTATTAATCAAACTATTAAAGTGTCGGTTAGGGTTTTCAAAGCGATCAATGGGGCGGCATCTCACAGCAAGTCTATCAGTCACCATTCGTCGAGCGGTGATGGAAGGATGGTTGGGGTATCCCCTCCGGCGTCTCCAACCCTGTTGTCTCGTGCATCAAGTCAATCTTTCTATCCCCAATCACCGGTTTTTAATGGGGCGCATTGCAGGAGAGGTAGGATTTGGTGTTCTCCGCCATCAGGGCGGTGGAACAAGGAACTCATATGACCCCCCCGAGGGAAAGGGGGCTAGAGGAATCGAGGAAGTATGTTGGACGGCGCGCGTGATATTGTTCGAAGAACTCCGGTCGTGGGCCCTCGACCTCAGTATCGGAGGATAGAACATCACCCGGTAGTCCTCCCGATGTCGGTGCCGAAAACTCACGACGGTGCTGACAGAACCTCGGCTGAGTGTAGGGGGGCCGACTTGGCGGCGGTTAAGGGCATTGGACCCTCTAGGTTTCCTGTTCGGAGGGATCACGAGGTGGGCTTTCAACATCCTTCAACGGGCTGAGGCCCACTAGAAGCCCGACTTCCAACTGAAGGAGATGAATACCCGTATGGAAACGGGGCAAGGAGGCCTAGGGGCTCGTTGAACCGGGAAGGCAGGATGACCCGTGATAGATTGGATAAGAGTTTTATCCAAGACCGGAGCCGGGTCGAATGGGACCTGACCATTAACGCGAGTCAGGGATGAGGGCCAACGAATAATGACCACCCGGGTTTGGGAGATCTGGGATCCAAGATGTGGGTTGCGTACCAAGTAGGTGATTGTACCCCCTCAGAAGTTTGTGGATGGGGGTAACTTTGCTTATGCACTCGCAGTCAAGGGTCTTACCATACTACCTTTTTTCTGTAAATCCTTAGTGGACTTGCTGAAGGACTTGAGGGAGCTCTGAAACGTGTAGACCAGACCATTGGAGGAGGGGCACTAACTTTCTTCTTCAAAACGGCCATAGAATAAGCACGGGTACTAGAGGGAAAACCATAGGCGTTTAAAATTTCGCTTGTACCGTTTTTTCTTCGTAGGAGGTTTCATTTGATATGTGTTACTGATCAAAAAAATGAAAACATGACTATTGTTACAAAAACTTCTTTTATTACAAAAGATTGGTAATTTAATGACGGTGAAAAATGTTACTAATATATAAAATCGAGACAAAAACAAAAATGATCTAGAATCAACTAAAACAGTAGCACACCAAAAAACTCTCTCGACTCCTTGAGATATTAAACCTAGTTCTAACCCCTAGCCGTTATGGAGTTTTCCTTTTCCACCGCCGCTCTTGCGCCGTCTGCAGCTGTTGTCAGAATTGCATTCCCTGTATTCCTCTGTCCCATCGAGTTGCAACCCTCGCAGACCACGCCTGGTGCGGGGGATATATACTGATGGGACTGGATGTACATCCCTATCCATTCTTCTTCCCTCTCTCTCGCCGTCCCTCCTGCGGTCTCTCCGACTTCTAGCCCTATCGCATCAGGACCCCGATCCTCCTCTCTGCCGATGCCGGCTGGGTTTTCGGATCCACGAGCCCTATCCCCTTCTCTGTCGCTTGGAGTCCTACGTCGGGATGAACTGGTGCGGGGGGATGGGGTGCCTTCCGACCCACGCCAAGAAGCGGCACGTCTTCAGCCAAACCCTAACCCATCTCCCTAGGCTCACCACGACCTTGCTCTAGTGGCTGGGTTTGATGGGCCACGGCTTGGAGATGCGCCTTCGAAGTCTGCACCCCCTCGCTTCATGGAGACAGGAATGATCAGGGACGTGACGGAAATCTCGACTTTCTCCTCGGTCACGATGGTAAAAATCCGACTCCAGCGCCTGGTCCGTGATCTCTACGGGGTGAGACAGAGAACGGTGGAAGTCTCCTCCATGTTCATTCGTCGTGGCCGGGCACAGAAGCGAAGTAGGGTTTGGATACCCTACAGCGGGGTCGGCCCCGATTCTGCTTATGGGGCTGGTGGCCCTCTGCATCTGGCCTCGAGGATGGAGGCACACATAGGGACCACGACCTAGAGGAGATCCCGGACATTGGCTTCGACACGGTATCCTCAAAACCACATTTCGGCATATCAAAAAGGTTTGCTGCGACACAATGCGGCGAGAGGGCCTTGCCCCCGCGTCAGACGTCCGATGGTTCACCAATCTTTCCCTGCGGGGGTGGCGCCCCAATCCTATGAGGGTTTTGGTGGTGATGGTGGTGCGGTGGGTTGAGAGCTATACACCTGGGATGCCAGCCAGGTGCCCGCGATAGTACCCCATGGGTGGTCCTATACACAAGCCCCGACTTTTGTACACGGGAACATTCGACGAGGGGTTAGTGGATATCAGATCTCTACTGATTCGATTGCTTCCCAGCTACGACAGGAGCGTGGTAGGTTTGGGGGTGGAGGGCACGCTCACCTAGGTGCGCGAGCTGTGGAAGCTACGACGTCTTTGGATCATAGGGGCGCAGATGCTAAAGTCCTAGGAAGGATGGCGCCAGCATCTGGCTGGGACGCCAAGTCACAGGCGGGGGAGATGCCCCGTTGGGAGGAATGATACACCACCTGAGCATCGGGGACTGGCTCTGGGAGGGGTCCCTAGACGATGTTTTGCCTCCCACCACCACCATTACCGTAGAGGTCCCTCATGATCTTCGGTATCCCGTTCCCCCTCTCCGTCTTCTACCTTTGCCCATGGTGCGTCAAAATACCGTCTGTGATGGTTATGGTACTAAAAGGATCAGTAAACCGTTGTTCTTTCACACTGACCTTTCATGATCGAGGAGCATGTTCCTCAAAGCATTTCGATGTAATTGTTCTTAAAAATTTATAATATTACAATTTTTGTTCAAAAAAACAAAAATGATCCACTTGATATAATATAACCGATTTTGAAGTTTAGATTAGCATTGATATGAAAGTTCCTTCAAATCCACGGTCAAACAAACTTTAGTTTGCTTGTTTTTTATATATTGATTTTGCAATTAATTGAATTACAAGTAACGATATTAACAAAAAATACTTTCTGGGAAAGCGTGATTTCTCTGATAACACAAGAGAGTTAATTAATCTGGCCAATTAGTGGGTTCCTAACAGCAGTTTCGCACATGAATTTCGTTTCTTTCAACTAATCAATGATCATGTACAGTGAGGGATTAAAATAAGTAATACTAATAATTTATTAAACAACTATATATTGGGTTCCATGTGATTGTTTTAAATATGAATGTTAATTAAAACATATGCATGATTTGCTGAGGTTGTTAGTATCTTCCACTTGGTTGCTTAAGTTATGATCAAATATGATTACTAATTTCAGGCCTCACATCATAAAATTAGGACCCATTAACAAATGTGTACTTAATAAATGTGCATACATAAATATTATTATATGTATTCGTACGATAGGGTGAAATGAGCATTCATATGCAAATGATTTGTGTCGTCTGGTATCAACGTAAGAAACTTCTATTTCAAGCTATATATTGCCACCATATGTTATTATGTTAATGTGAAATGATGACAAAATGTCTCAATCATGACGAAGATTTGGAGTTTGTATCTTGACAAACTAGAGTTTCAATTTTTTTGATCGGCGAAAACATATTTAAATTAATCTCTTATAAGGAAGAAAAGATTACACAAAAAACGCAAGCTTCCTAAAGCTTGCACATGACCAAAGTAAAGGTACACAGACCCGAGAGCCAAGTAAGGGTACACAGATCCAAAGTCAAAGACAGTGTACACCGACCCAACAGTCCCACAACGGGGAAGACCAACTACAGACAAGAGAGGGTACACAGACCCAAAAAGCAAAGCAAGGGTACACAGACCCCGAAAGAAAGAGAGGGCACGCAGACCCAGAAGCAGTGAAAGGGTACGCAAACCCAGAAGTAGTGAATGGGTACGCAGACCCAGAAGCAGTAAAAGGGTACACAGACCCAGAGGCTAAAAAAGGGTACGCAGACCCAGAAGCTAAGAATGTGCACGCAGACCCCAAAGCAAAGTGAGGGTACGCAGACCCTGAAGCTAACAGCTGAAAAAAGTAAAAGGTCCAAACACCCGAATTTTACAACCATGAAGCACATAAAAAGAGAGGGTCCAACACCCGGATTTTGCAACCATTAAGCGCAAGAAGTACTGATGAAATCCTCACGACTGCCTAAGAGTGAGATCACACTGTCTCATTAGGATCATCAACCAATCACAAAGACTAGAAGATGAAAACTAATGCGTCGGCGACCAACACCGAACGACAAAGACAATCCCAACCAGACACACTAGACCCTATAAACGAAACTGTAAGTAAACAGCTAAGAGGCGCAATGCCAAACTTCTCACCGGCGGCCAACACCTAGAACCGGTAAGTCAGAACCACTGAAGTGGAAGGAAGCAACTGAGTACAAAGCAGAAATCGAAAAAAGGGATAGCGGGGACTCAAACTAAAGCAGTCGAGAAGGCCAACAATACCAAATCCCAGACGCATCGCTGAATCCACGACGATCAACATCCAGGAGATGGAGAAACGCGTCCCACGACCAGAGAACAACGATACGTCCTGCCACCCAACAAATGAGCATAACGATTTCCTGAAACGATGTAACACTGAGAACCTCCGTCTAGCTGGGGCCAACACCGCAACAACCAACGAAAGGATCAACACAAACAGGACCCCAACGATCTTCAATTGAAGAAACGCTTCCCACACAGGGTCTAGAACTAGCCATCAGATAAACACCGAAAGCAAGAAAGAGAGCCGGGAATTGGCGGACAAGAATTCCAAGAGAAAAGTGAACAGAGCCGCTACAATCAATCAACCAAAGGAAGTGAAAGAAGTCCCACATCGGATCTGAACTGCGCTCCCGAAACTCTTCCGAGGACAAAGCACAACATAACGACTTCGCCACACCCAGAAACACAAAGCTTCCAACCTAGCACAAACACACATGGCTTTACCCGACCCGCATCTGAGCAGTTCTGATCACCAAACCCAATCTGGAACCGCCCGGACCCACACATAACATAGCAGAAATGCCCCTGCTGCCCAAACCTGAATGGCCTAACCGACCCGGCCCAAACCGGTCCAAAAGGCCTGAACCGACTCAGCTCGGACCGGGTCAGGCCTAGTCCGAAGACCCGACCCAAAACCGAACCCACCCAGCCCAAACCGACCCGGCCTAAACAGCAGGACCCGGGCCAGTCCAGACCGAGCCCTACCCAGCCAGAAACCCGAAACAGATACCACGTACCTGTCGGTCGCTGCCACAGACGCGAGTTACAGCGCACCCAAACTCCGGCAGGCCAAAAATGGAGGGCAGGCGACTGGTCTGAGCGCAACGTCGGAGATCCAAGGCCAGAACCACCACAACCTGAGGAACCAGATCTGGCGAAGCCGAACCGCCGCGCAGACAAGAAGTTCCGACGAGCAGGGTGCGACCTCCACAGCTCGAGGAAGAGAAAATCCAATGGCTTCCATGGCACAACCAGAAGCTCAGATCTGAAGAGCACAACACCATAAACTCCGGCGAGCGAGACGGAACAACCACACCATGAAGAGGGAAGAAGAGAACCGAAGGCGAGAAGTTAAGAAGAAGGAGAAGAAGACTGAAAAGCAAGGGAGAGGCTCAAGGAAGCCATCGCCGGCAACAACCGAGGCCGGAGCCCACAGCGGTCACCGGCGATGGGAAGAAGAAAGGGTGGCGGCGGGTTCCGAAGCGTAGGGTTTTTTCCTTTACACACACATTTGTTGGGTACCCTTTTTAACTAGAGTTTCATTTTGTTTATGTTTGTGGTCAATTATATTATTATCTTAGAGTTTTTATTTATCAGTAAATTTTTATTAAAGTCCTAACTTTCAAAACCAGAAATAAAAACTAAGGGAACCCCTTGATGCACCTCAAATATAACATGTACAAAACTCCAAACAACGGACAGAATTCCAAACAATCACACATAGACTGTTTAACCCTTTGTTAGGTTGGTAGTATCGGTTTGTTACATGGTTATAAAATCAAAGTTATAGTGTTGTTTAGATCTTTGTTTGGGTCCAGTTCCAAGGTTTGAGGTACCATTCTTGGTATGCTCGTATTCTTGTTGTGAAGCCAAAACTAATTGAGTGCTTAGGTTTATAAGAGTTTTGCCCGTGTCTTACATTTCATTCTTTAAAATAGAGTTTTTTTATAAGATCAAAAGTTTTATTAATAAGACATACTCCAAAAAGAAACCGAAATACCCTTATTCATAAAAAATCAAGTTAAAGTTGACAATTACAAAAAAAATCTCGTACAGAGTTAAGGAACCGAAACATAAAAAACAAAAAGACTAAAAATCCAAAACAATACACTTTTCATCCTTTATTATGTATACTTTGTCTATCAAAACAAAAGGAGGCTTTTGTCTAAATAATCGAACAATCTAGTCAACCCGGCAAACAAGAGGCACCGGCCAAACAATCTAATGGAAGTTAATTTCATTAGTTACTTTCCTCAACTTGTTCTATTTTGGTGTATGGGCAAAACCTCCATCTAACACATATTTGTGTTTATTTTTTTGAAAAAAACAACACACATATTTGTGTTGTATGCATAGTAGGTAGCAAGCAGACATCAAACTTTTGAGTGCTCAGTCCGGAAGTGTCTCCATCTTAACTGCTTCATCCACATCATTGCTTCATGTCTGCCATCATCTGATGCTAATTGTAGCTTGTAAGTAAGAATTTCAATTTGAAAGGCAAGAAACGCCCATGTTTCAATCTAAGGTTAGTGTTAGCATACTATACGGTACTCTGACTTGAAAACCGTGCCTTTCCTAAAGCTCGGCCGACCGCCGCCCCTTCTCCCTCGCCGGTGACACCTCGGTCTCCAGGGCTGTGGCTGTTGCCGGTGAGGATCCCTTGCTCTTCTTCCTCCGACCCCAAGCGTTTTTTGGACACCTCTGTCGGTTCTTCCTCCTCAGTCTGAAGTGGGAGGCGTTTCTAGGGCTTTTGGACCTAGATCGCCACGGATCTGTTGTTGTGGGAGGTGCTTGAAGCTTCGTTGCTACTCGCCCTTCCCGGAGGTGTTCCGGAGGCGGTGTCTCGGCCGGATTCGCAGCGTTTGTACCAGATCTGGCCGGCCTCACTCGTCCCTTCCTCCTCTCGCCAGGTTTGACTCACTGGAGCTCTGATTTCGATCTGCCTTCTTCTCTCTCCTCCGTCGGTGTCTTCTCCGGTGTCATGTCGCGATCTGGCGTGGGATGCCTTTTAGTGAACTCGCAGGTCACTGATTGATGCGGATCTGGCATGAGGCTGCACCGACAAAGGGGGTTTGTTGGCTGGAGACTCTCTGGGTTTGGGTTGGCTCGGGGAAGGGCGTTTGTGGTTCCAGATCCGGTCTTTGGGCCAAGCCCGCACCTTGCTCCGCTCGCCTGAGCTGTCTCTCCGGAGCTTTGCTTGTCACGCCCCAATTTCAGTAAACCGAACTAGGGACGCGAACGTTTTAAAAACATAAAAACACTTGAAACCTGTTTTCATTAAACAATTTAAAATACCAGTTTGGTTCAACAAAATAATAATTACAGTTTAAAACACGTCCCAACAAATGGACAAAGGTACAAGGTATCCGTCACTAGACTCAAAAGACAAAACCCGGACTCCGCTCCTAGCTCCACAAGCTTCGAGAGCTCAGCTAGTCCGTCCCACGAACAGTACCTGTAGGAAAAGCAGCTAGGGGTGAGCGTTCGCTCACCACCACGGATAACAGACTGACTACGACATAATTAGCAGGCAAAGCAAGTAACACCAACAACGACTCAACCCCGGGGAAACCATCCCCAACCCAAGTACTCTGACTGAACAAACACCCACGATGACCTTCCTCGAACGACTCAACACTCTGACACGTAAAGTAGACCTGACCCAACGATTGACGACCTCTTCCAAGGACTCAAAGAAAGTACGCAACACCAAACAGCATCACAAGGGATCACACACCAACCAAGATCACAAAGGATCGCACACCAAAACAAGATCATAAAGGATCGCAAACCAGCTGCCAAGAACGCCCTCCCGGGACTCTAACCCGGTCAGGCCAACCCAAGAATGCTGCAACTTACCGGGACTCTAACCCGTAAGCCAGCCGGAAAATGCTGCAACTTATTGGGACTCTAACCCATAAGCCAGCCGAAGAATGCTGCAACTTACCGGGACTCTAACCCGCAAGCCAGCCAAGTATGCTCACAAACCCAAACCACACACGCGCGGCCAGGACCCCTTTATTGGCGGGCGGGCCCCCTACCCCGTCTGAACGTGCAGACGCGTGTGCTCGTGGACCCCCGTTTCAGGAAGCGGGCCCCCAACCTCCGGTAACCACAAACACAATCACAATCACAAGCAAGTTCAACAACCAGTAACAACACAAGTTCAACACTCACAGGCACTCATGGCCACCAAGACACCAACAGTAAAACTCGGACTCAACAGCCCCACAGGCACTCACGGCCTCCCAAGACACACCGACAGTAAGACACGGACTCAACAGCCCCACAGGCACTCACGGCCTCCCAAGACACCAACCATAAAACACGCTTGCAACTTACCGAGACTCTAACTCGTAAGCCAGCTAAAACACCAACAGTAAAGTACGGGCTCTCATGGCCACCCAAACACGAATAATAACACGGGCTCTCATGGTCACCCAAGACTCGACAAGAATAATACGGGCTCTCAAGGCCACCCAAAACTCGATAATAAAACACGGGCTCTCAAGGCCACCCTAGACACCAAAATAAACAATCAACCTCCGGGCATGGTCATATGCCTCCAGTAATTCAATTATCGCTAAGTTCTCTGACCCTACGACACTACTAAGTGTCACATGCCTTTCTCAATAATTACTAAGTTCCCGTAACATGCTTTTCTAATAAACGCTACAGTCCCGTATCATGCTTTTCTAATCTTTAAATAAAACTACTCAACCCACGACACCCTGGTGTCACATGCAGTTCTACTATTAACTTTCCCTAATCAGGGCCGAGATCCGGCTACTTTTCCCTACCTCAACTGAAGAGCAACCGCTACGCTTCCTAGCTGCTGACGTTCTGGCTCGCTACCTCCGGGCTCCACTTCGATCGAAGCCGGACGCTAAAGAGAACACGAAAGCCATAGATTAATAACGGTTCCACCGCTAAATTAAAGGTTACGATTAATCCGGTCTAGACCCGACAATTTGTCCTTTAAACTCGAGCGGGCTAAAAGCGGGGTCACGGCGAATCGGGTTTGAGTACCCGAGCACCGAAACCGGTGCATGCGAGGCACGATCCCAACGCACGAAACCCGAGGTCCGATTCAGCGGTCCGCTTTTGTTCCTTTTTAAACCCGAAAAGCAGTCCATTTTAACAGCCCGATTATTCGTTCCACGCTCAACGGATCAAGATCCATTTTAAATCAAAACTGGTTGTTCCCTTAAATCGACTTTCTAAAACCCAAGTTTTATTTCCAACGTTTTAGTTTATTTCCTAACAAATCTGATTCTCAACTACTCGATTTAAAACCGTTTTTAAAACCCAACTTGATTTTAATTCTCTTTTATTTTAAATCCCTTTTTCTTTAATCTGATTTTCGTTTTACAACTTTTCTTTCCAAAATCCGATTTTGATCCCACTAAATAGATCCAAAATTTACAATTGTTTTCGTATTAACAGATCAACATTTACAGATTTAACAATAACAGATTTTACATTAACAGATCTAACATTAACAAATCTAATGTTAACAGATTAACATAAATCGAAAACAATTGACGAAAGGGAGGGCTCGGTCATAAAATCCGACGACCCTCGACGGCGATAAAGCCGGCCGGAAACTCACGGTGGTGGCTCACCGTAAGGGAAATAAGGGCGGCGGGAGGTGGTCGCGGTGCCGGGCGTGGCGGCGGAGCACGGCGAGGCACGGTGGCCCCTCACTCGTCTCAGATCTAGGACGACGGGACTCGGTGACGGCGGGGAACGACCGGCGACGGCTCGGGACGAGGGAGAGGGCGGTGGTGGCCGAGCTCGGGCTCGGGACGGTCGGAATCGAGAGGGACGGTGGTGGTCGATGCTGGCCGGAGAAGAGGGGCTCGGGGCGGTGGTGTGGTCGTGAATCGGACGGCGGCGGGGCCGTGGGGAGGGGGTTTCGAACCAGAGGAGGGAGAGGGTCGAGGGACGGGAGAGGAGGTCGGGGTTAGGAGGTGTGGCGGCCGGAACTCGGTGAGGGAGATGGTGGTCGGACGTGGGAGGTGAGGTGGCCGGCGACGGTGGCGTCAGGAGAGGGCGGCGGCGTGGTGGCTGGACGGGATCGAAGAACCGAGAGGGAGGAAGGGTCGGGAGGAGGTCGACGAAGGAGAAGGGTAACGGGAGGGGGCTGCGCGAAGAAGACGAAGACAGATTAGGGTTTCAGACCCTAATCTGGTCTTTTATACCCGAACCCTCAAACGGGCCTGGCACACGGGCCTGGCCAAGGTGGGCCTGAGCTTCCACGGCCCAACAAGAGCAAGAGGCCGGGTCTGACCGGGCCTGCTGGGCGGGTTGCTGGTCTGGCCGGGTTCTGGTTGGGTCCGGTCCGACCCGGTTCGACCCGGTTCGACCCAAAAGTTTTTTTTTTTTTTCGAAGCGGGTTTTACATTGCTCGTCCAGGCTTATCTCCGACTTGTCTGGTGTCTTCTCTGGCGACTCGCTTTATCCCCGGCGTGGGACGACTTTCAGCAACTCCTTGGGCTTCTGATTGTCGCGGATCAAGTTTGTCGCTGCACCGTCTTTTTGGGAATCTGGTCGGAAGTTCTGGCTATGGATGTGGACTGCTTCAGGTTGGGTTTGGAGCTTAGTGACGGCGGCTTTGTTTGCTAGGGTTCGGCTGTGGTCTTGGGCCGGTTCGGGTCGCCAGCGTCTTGGGCCATGGGCCGGTTCGCTGTGGCTCGGTTCGGGTTGCAGTCCGGTACGGGCCTCGACTCGTGGGCTTCTCGGGGAAGGCTATGGTTCGTTACTTCCCTTCCTTTTTTACGACCTCTTTTACTCTTTGCTTCTGGTCTTTGGTACAAGTTCTTCTTGCTTCTTGTGGTTTGGAAAGGCTGCTGTCCCTTTCTATCTCTGGCTCTTCTTCATACTTCTCTCTGGCTTGCCACTTGATAGCAAATTCTCGACTCCCCCAAGCTCATCCCTTATCTCAGTCTCCATCAAACACTTTGGGGAATGGAAAATCCCTTGCTTCTTTGCAGCACTCTCAAACTCAGGGTTTTACATCATCTCACATTCTACAGCTGCTGCTTCATTCACAGACAACTTCTTGAGAAAACTCTTCATTTACTTGCTTGGGGTTTGGGGTTTTTGTTGTCACTTGCTTTTGTTCAGTTGGGTTGTTGTAATACTTTTATCTCTACTTTTGTAACTTAGAGATCTTGGCACTTGGCACTTCTTCTCTCACACAACCTTTAGCTTGGTTGTATTTTTTGTATCTGTAATCTCTTCTTCCCCAGAAGAGGTTTTTTAATTCAAGTCTTTGCTGATAAAAAAAAAAGGTTAGTGTTAGCCATAGCGATAGAGTTGTTCCACAATTCAATGTAAACGAGTTTGAAAGGGTCTTAGTTCGTTATCTTATTTTTTGATCATTACGACCACTCGTCATCTTGGTGGTATGTTTCTCTCCCGATAAAAATACGTATCAAATATTATTGCTTGTGCTAGTATGGACTCCTGCTCCCCCTCTACGACTTTTGTATAAGGGTAAAATCGGATCAATGATAGTGCTCTCTTCGAGGATCCCACTCTATATTGTAGTCTGACCGGGATACTTCAGTATCTCGCATTCACTCACTCGGATATCTCATATATCGTTCAACAGGTTAGTCTTCATATGCACGACCCGTGTGTCCATCATATGGCGGTTGTCAAACACATCATTCGTTATATACAGGGAACCATCATCTCAGACTTCATCTATACTCCTCGCCTGTTTCCAGATTGGACTCTTACACGGATCCTAACTGGGCTGGTTACCCCGACACACGTCGTTCTACCTCTAGCTACTGTGTGTTCTTAGAAGGCAACCTTATCTCTTGGTTCTCCAAACGTCAATTGACTCTATCTCACACCAACATCGAGACGAGTACTACGGGGTGGATAATGTTGTGGCGGGAGATTATTAATGTCCAATAACCTTAGTTACTGCTCCTTACAAGATATTGGCCAAAATCATGTCGAGAAGATTTGAAGAGAGTATTTTGGAGCATGTTAATGATACTCGAACTGGATTTATAGAAGGGAAGCTGATTCTTGATGGGGTTCTGATCACTTTGGGGTTTGTTTAGTACTTAAAAAAAGTCTAAACACATATATTCCTATGCGATTTTTTGAAATTATACTAGATATATTATACTAGGAAGAAAAGTGATACATATATATGAGGTTAAGTAGACAAGCTATATATGTAATGTCGTATTTTATTGGAGGGCACTCACTTAACAATTTCTCCCTCCGTCGTCACAAAAATTAGTCAAAAAGAAAATAACTCCGGGAAATAATAATAGTCATACGTTTCTAAATGCGAAAAAATAAATTTTGATATGATAACAACAACAACGAAAGGAATATCGAGTGAATGACGGGTCCGCCCAAGAACTCGTCTAACTAGTCGCAGGCCATTCTTTCTTGACTTCGAACGCATAGTTGATCTCCAAGTATGTCTTGTTATCATCATCAAAGAACTGAAATCAAATTAGAGGGTAAGTAAATAATTGGGATAATCACACTTAACAACACCTAATTATGTCTGATTTTCATATAACCACCACCTAACTATAAAAATTCGCCTCGGCAGTACACTAAGTTTCCAAAATTCTCATGTTACTTCAAAATGGTCTAGGAGTGAAGTGAAAATCAGGTAAGGACAAGACGAGTTTTAAAAACTTAGGTGCCACCCAATCAGAATTTTTTAATAGAATAGTTATGTGTTATTATCCCTAAACTAGAATGTCAAGAATCAGTTTGAGTTTTTAAGTGGGTTGGGTTTTGAATCTAAAAACCCTAATTAATACCTTCGATTTTGCCGAATAAGCTCCTTTAGCAAACAAGCCAGAAGGGGCGGTCTCCTCCTGCATGACATGAGTGTAAGGCTCCGCCTGAGGGCTAAAGACTCCGAGCATCTCCTTGGAGCTGTCCACTGAAACATTGCGCAACTTAATTACTACATTGTCCCTACACTTTAATAAGGAAAATGACTCTAAGTGGCTTACCCTTAAGACCCGTTTTCCAGACAGTGTTGCTGTACCTAAGACCAGATACGATGTTGTTGTTCACCACGAAGGTGAATTTCAGGTTGTAACGGCTTCCTTCTTTCAATATGAACCACGACCCCTCCGGTTTCCCGTCCTCGGGGATCTTTAGGACAACCTCGGGTCTGTCCGGGGAGATGATTGTCAAATTTTGAAACTTCACCTCCGCTTCAGCATTTTCTACAATGCCAAACAACAAAACAAGGCCCCCGGAAAATGTCATGTTGCGTCTAGCTTGTGACGGTAAATGAATACTAAGAAAATTGATTCATGAGTCTGTCGAGCTGAATAACTATTTAATTAACCGAAGATTTTAGGTGATTTGGGCCTCAATATAAGGATAATATCATTTAACTGTACCAAACTATGTCTAATTTTCACATAACTACCCTAATCAAATTACAGAGAATGTCATGTTGCCTCTATCTTGTAACGGTAAATAAATACTAAGGAAATTTATTCATCAGTTTGTCGAGGCTTAAAAGATTATGACTGTCGAGCTGAATAACTATTTAATTAATCAAAGCATTATGGTGATTTGGTCCTTCTTATAAGGATATATAATATCATTTAATTGTACCAAACTATGCCTAATTTTCACATAACTTCCATAACTAAAATACCGAGTGTCATGTTGCCTCTATCTTGTGACGGTAAATGAATACTAAACAAATTGATTCATGAGTTTGTCGAGTCTTAAAAGGTTATAGAGCTGAATAACTATTCAATTAACCTTAAGCTTGAACCAAGGATTTTATGTGATTCGGGCTTTAATACAAGGATAATATCACTTAAATACACCTAATATGTCTAACAATGAAATGAAAAGCAAATTCTATATTATTTGATCATTGTTACCTCCAACATTGTTAACATCCCCAAGAAGCTGCTCCTTCCACCTCCTTAGGCTCTCATCATCCTAAGCTCTCATTGAAGCATCATCAGCAATAAGAAATAGTAAACCATAATAAAAAATAAAATACAAACTAGAACATAAACATAAGTAATGATGATGTAATGAAATAGAGAAAAGAAGGGAAATAATAGACCTGGTCCTTCTCGATCTCTTCTTTAACGGTGGTGCAGCGAGTCACGTGATGATCAGCAGCCTCATGTTTCTCTCCAGCCGCAGCTCCACTGTTCTCTCCTTTGTCAGTCATGTCTTCTCGGAAGTTCAATCAGCTCCAACACCGACAAGCAACAAGCACCGATGACACTTTAGAGAAACAGAACCACACCCACAAATTTTCAATCTGTTTGATAGAGAAGTGTCGGACCAACAACGTTGGAAGACAAAAACATAAGTAGGAAACCCTTGTCGGAAAAATGCAACGAGGAGAGAAACTAGGTTGTGATTGAGAACAAAGAACAATATTGGAGGAAGAGAGAGACATGGGCTATTTTGGGGGGGAAAGCTGAGACGTGTAGGGTTAAGGTAAGAACATGTTATGTGGTGATCCGAAATTTTAGTTGGAGGCACAAAACTATTGGTGGTTGGTGTTTTTTTTTTGACGAAATGCTTGAATTCATTAACTTGAATCAAAAGTCAAGAGGTCTGGAATAGACTCCGACATACAATCAGGGACCAAGGAAATAGACGTCCAATCTTGGGCATAATGAGTTGATGTATGAGCTACCCAATTAGCTTCTCTACGGACATGACTAACTCTGTAACCCACTAAGCCCCTCAGAAGACCCTTCAATCTTCGACAATAATACCCAACGTGGTAAGCAATTTTTCAGGGGAGTTAATTAAAAGAACAACACCAAGACAATCAGTTTCTACCTCCCCATTCTCCTACTCCACCTGCTGTAACCATCGGAGCGCGTCTCGCACTACCATCGCCTCAATCAGCTCCGGATCTTTTAATCCCGGATAGACTACACTCCAGGCTCCCAATACTTTACCCTCCGAACTCCTCAGCACAAAACCACCTCCCCCTCCTCAGCCATCAAAACCTGCTCCATCAGTATTAAGTTTACTTCTGTTTAGAGCTGGCCGACGCCATCTTCTTGTTCCAGTCACCGCCATCGGCTCAGCAACTGGCCTGAGCACCTGTGCATCCGTCCATTCCTTCTACACTCCCATCGTTAACTGAAACAGAGCCTCCCCCGAGACCCTTTTTTCTTGTCAAACCCGTAGGTTTCATGCTCTCCAAAGCTCCCAGCAGCCGATTACAACCTGTGCCATATGGTCTTTACTTCCAGAGACCCTGTTAAGTTCCAACCATTCCTTAAAGAATATCTGGTGGACCCCGAGCTACCAGACAATCAATGAACACGTGTTCAACACTCTCCACCTCTCTACAATCGAAGCTATGGCTATCCGACATGTCCTTCAATAAGGGTCAAGGATGAGAATCTCTCCAGGGGTGATAGTCCGATCAGATACCCAGGTTATAGTGAATATGCTTACAGATAATATGGTCCTTTCTTCCACCTCCACTCGTGGAATAATTTTGCAGACTTGTAGAGTGTAATTGACTTCATCGAGTATATAATACTCGTGTTTGTTAAGAGGGCAATGAACGATGCAACCTACTGACTTGGTAGAACTGCTCTATATCTAACCCTTCCTGATCAGGTCTTTTAATACTTGATGCACTTGCTTGGATCCTTAAAAAATATATATACTGATTCTAGGCCTCATGTCACTTTCAAATAAAACCTCCGGTTAGATACCGGTTCTTTAATGTCAAAACTACTGGCCAATCGATGTTAAACCGGACCGGAGACTTGAGCTTATCTCTTCAAAAATGATATGAAGCCCAAATAATGAAACACCAGCAACATCAGCCCATGAGGGACCAAATAACACTAAATATATTCAGCCCATTACCACCCTCATCACTAAAAAGCTCTATCTTTTTAACTTTGATTGGTCTTCAGTTTCCAACCAGTCATGGTATTGGGTTGAGACTTGAGAGGCCAAAAATGGTCTCTGTGGTTGCAAAATCAGTGGGAGTGTCAAGAGGCAGAGATGAGATATATGTAGCAGCAGTGCCTCTGAGAGCCACAAAAGGGCCTGCCCAGTTGCTCATGTCCACTGCTTACTCTTTCAGTCTTTGGGATTTGCAGCACTTCCTGGTCATCATCAAACCCTCATCACCCTCTCCTCAATCTCAGGTCCTTTCCACTTCCTCGCACTCTTATAATTTCTGTCTTCTTTGTTGGGTTTCTATTGTTTTTTTCCTTTTCGTTTCTTTTCCTTTCCCATTGTTGTTTCCAGAACTGGGTTTTGACTTGTGGTGTTTTTCCCCAATTCTTGTATGTTTCCATGGAATGTAGTGGTTCCTGGTTAATGGCTTAAAACTATCTTATATAATGTCTACGTGCGAAAAACTATCTTAAATATTGTCCACGTGTTTAAACTATTCTATCTTTTGACCATGGGGTCGGTTAGTTTTTCCAACGAAATTACTATCTTTATATATTGTTCACGTGCGAAAACTGCCTTTTTGTGTTGTCCAAGTCCCTAATTTTCAATCTGTTTTAACAGAATATTCCAAAATTTGATTCATTTTAACGGAATATTTCTAAATTTGTCGGTGAACAACCCTGGTTAAAATATAGGGTAGTTTAAACACATGAGCAATACGTAAGGTATTTTCTCGCATATGGACAATACATAAGGTAGTTTTAAACAATTAACCCATATATAAAATTGAAACATTTCCCTATATCAATATGTGTAGCAGTGGTAAGAATTGATTATGCTAAACTTGCCTAAAGCACAAAAAAATTATAGTAAAAAGCCAACAATTTTCATTCAAAAGAGAGAAATCAATATAATTGATTTCTCAATCCAGGTCACTAAGGTTTAGTTTGGCTTTATGTACAGAGACAAAGCACAATTTAACCTATTGATTAGTTCTCTTAATTTGGGTTTGTATATTGTTTATGGCAATGAAATTGTCCATTTTTTTGCAGGCCATTGTGTTTGACTTTCAACCTAAAGATCCTGAAAATATATATGCAGCACTTGCTGTTCTATCAGGGGGAGCAGTACCAGGTGAGCCTGCTCAAGTTATTGCATTTTTGATTGGAGCTTCTGCAATATATCGAAACCAAACTACAAATTTGGCTCACTACACCTAACTATGCCCGGTTTCACATAACTACCTTAACTAATAAATCGTCTAGGCGGTACCTTAAGTTTGTAAAAATTTCACGCTACTTCAAAAGGGCAGGGGAGTGATGTGAAAATCAGGTACAACCTAGACAAAGTTTGGAAACTTAGGGTACCGTCCAGCAAATTTCATAGTGGGTGAAACTATGTGAAATCCGCACATAGTTAGTATAAATAAATGATATTACCCCTTTCTTTTTATTGTTTATAACTACATTGTATTTTCTTCACTTATGTTAGGAGTAGTTCTTACAAGGAAATTGACAAAGCTCCCGAGAAGCAAATGCTGGTTTGTTGGAGCTTCCAAAGTCGGGGCTGTAGATGTTGCATTGCAATTTAATGATAGTTGGGAAACTGATTTGAGGGTTGGACTTCATGACTGCCGAGACTATACTAATGGTATATTTCTTTACGTTTGTTTAATTACTTGTTATCCATATCAATCTTGGAGATTTTCTTTTATAAATTCACTTTAGACTTGTACCTGGACATTAAATTGCTCTTGTTATTTGAAAGGATTGGTCGAGTCCCTCACTGGTGAGAAATGTATACTGGAGCGTCTGAGAAGTGAAGTATCAAAGTAATAATCGATCGCATAACAAGGTTCTTGGACTTTGAAGAGTTCTCTCATAGCGGTAACCCCGTGTGCTGTTGGATTATAGCTTAATTAGCTTCTGTAGTCTTTCATGCATATCAAGCTTGTATGTAAGAGTTTCTATGTTTCTAACTAGAAACTCGTTAAGGAAACTTGTCAAATATGATGTTTCACTCGACACATGAATGTCCTCGGAACTGTATAGTACATTGAAGAAAGAGAACTATTGTGGAAGAACTTTGATGAACTTTACTGCTGGGTTAATTTTGTTTGAGTATATCATTAAAAGAGTCATTGAATTGTAATCCTGAATGCCTCTCATGGTTTAGGGCCGAATATGTTCGATGTTTTTTAAGTCAGTATTTATGCAAGGGGTAACTAAGGTTCCTAATCTATTTTAAGCTTTGTTTTTGCGGTTTACCTTTCGTTGTATTTTTCATCTATGACCTATACATTTTTTGCACGGACTATCGTTTGTCGTCAAGATTAATAGTGACGTTAGTTTTGGATGAGAAAAGTCCCAAAATGCTCTCAGCAAAAAAATGTTATGCCGTGCAAAAAAAAAATGTCATAGTTGGGAAATGCAAAAAAAAAAAGTCAATCCCAACTTGAGGGTATTGACTTTTGTAGAGAGTATTTTTGTCTTTTCACATCCAAAACTAACATCCCACTCATTTTAACGACAAACGGTAGCCCGTGTAAAAAAAATATATAAAGTCATAATTAAGAAATAAAACTGAAAAACAATCTCAAATTAAAATTACGAAAACAGAACTTCTTATGCAAATCATCACACCTTGAACTTTCGTCTGATTTGTCAAATAAACTTTTGTAGAACAGTTTGGGGCATTTATTGGGATAAACATGGACCAGGTGCTCAATTTTTATCGGTCCACTTTTGAGGAAATTAAGAAGATGGAAATTAGAGTTTGGTGGACCCGTCAAGTTGCACACCACATAATAAAATAACCGAGCATTATCATCAGCTTCAGTTTTCCACTCAAATCCATGTCAATGCTATGATGGCTCTCAACCGTTGGTAGAGAGCACGTGAAATACATTAGATATATAACTGAGCATCTCCTACAAAATAAGCACCCTATGGACTGTGTCAATCATCCTCCAATAAACTCTCAGTTTAAAATTTGGGTGAAATATATGGAGAACAACTCTCAGTTTAAAATTCATGAGGATAAAGCCTAATTATGCATCTAACATCTAACACTTACTATGATGTTGTGTCCTCACTTAAAAGCATAATAAAATATTATATTTCTCGTTTTTTTGCGCGAACAGAGATATGATGTAATTCATACAAAATTAAACACCAGACGTACACCGTTTTTTACGTATAAAATTATGGATTTATGAGTTTTGGGAATCATACTAAATTTTATCCAGACCGTAACGGATCCATTGTTTTAAGCCCAAAAATCCATTTAAGCACATTTTCTTTGTTAAAATTTTAAAAATGAAAAAAATATATACACAATTTTTACTAACCATTCGAGTAAAAGACTCAATGATCCATGCATGATGGCGAAAACACACACCTCTAAATGTATTTTATATACATAATAATCAAATGTATGTTATAACTATCAAGACAATATTATAAAAGTTTACAATCATAAATTTTTTAAATTAAATTAAAATTATAAAAATCATACTAAATTCAGATATTATTTTTTAAATATTAACACATTTTTAGTATCTTGGATTTAAATATTAAATTTTATCAAACCAAATATTATCAAGTATCAGACCCTAGAACAGAATCTAGATCCGGATTTTGATCGGATTTTGTCCAACTTCCTCTGGATCGGTTATTCTCTTTATCGGACCGGCCCAGATTTCTGGATTTCAGATTTTTTGGCACACCTGTACACCGGATCAATATCTTTAGTGTTGTGAAAAGCCCACCGATATAGACATCGACAACCGGTAGAAACCAATGTGACCGGCCGACCTTAATCGAGATTTAGACGACGACGACGACGAGAAAGAAGACAACTATGGCGAGATTTCGTTGAAGTCAGGGTTGCAAACACATACCTCTGATGACTCAAGAACAGTAAGCAACAAAGAGGAGGAGAAGAAGATAACGAGAAACGTTTAGGATAGGGAAAACGTTGGTTCCAAACCTTTCTCAACGTTTCGTTATCACATCCTAACCCAGACCAACGTTTCGTTGCAATTCCATACTTAAAAGGTTTGGTTTTTTGCACAAAGTATAAAAAGCTGTCAAAATTAACAGCACCGTTACCTCATCGAGCATGTGCAAGTCACATGAGGGGTCTGAAATTTTTTAATGACAATTTTGCCGCTTCCCTAATCTGTCTCTTCAACTTCGATTCCTCTCCTCCACATCTACTCCTCCCTCCACCAAGCTCACACCCACCTCTCCACCTTCCTCTCCCGAACCCCTCCTCCTCCTTTGTGAAGTGGGAATCTGCAGAAATCTAAGATCGTGATGGGAAATCGTCGCTTTTGGATATGGAATTGTCTGAGATTGTTTCGCCGTTTCAAAATTCAATTTTGAAAGATGAAGGATCAGTTTTGGATTATTTAGATTATGTGGCAGAGAAAGAGTCTATTCCTATTTCTAAGGAATTTCATATGGATTTAACTAGTGTTGTTGATATGCAAAAGGAGCAGGAAGTTTTGGATTCTTTGTGAAATGTTGCAAGTGGATCTTATGTTTTGGATGGAAACAAGAGATAGTCCAAGGTTAAAGAAGAGGGCATAAAAGACAATTTGTAATTAAAACTAACATCATCCACCATTTTAACAGTTTTTTATACTTTGTGCAAAAAATCAAACCTTTTAAGTATGGAATTGCAACGAAACGTTGGTCTGGGTTAGGATGTGATAACGAAACGTTGAGAAAGGTTTGGAACCAACGTTTTCCCTTTAGGATATGTAAGTACGATTTCATGCTTTTGGTTTTGGGCTTCTATGTTCGGCTGTCTTGGTTCTCGATGTTGGTTTTACCGGTTAACCGGTTGTCATCGACATCCAAACCAACCATTGGCCGGATATTCCTCGGTTCGCACTTTCTCCACCGCTACCGGTTGGAGTCATTTTGCTACCCGAGGATTCGGTTTCCGGTGTTGGTCGGTCCGGCCCGATTTCGATTATTCCGATGAATCCGGCCCACCCCCACTCCCCACCCAATAGAGAAAATTGTCACGCATACATGGTTCATACTTCGTACGCTTTTACATCCTTTACCGGAGGGCTCCACCAATCATAAAACAAGCATTTACAAAACATGTAGGAGATAACATTTCACAACGATGCAGAAAGGCACCGGATGAGTGCAATTGCAAAACAGTACAGCTTGTAGATAACTACAACAGACGCAAAACAAACCATTGAAGGAGCAACATCGGATTGCTTCAGATCTATGCACTTGTCGTCGTTATATTGAGAGAGCGGAACGGAGTGTTGATCGTTGTAAGCTGCGCGATAGAGACGCAAAGGGACGCGATGCGAGCTTGAGCTATGTCGCGCCAAGCTCTGCACACAAGCTTGGATTGCATCAGAGCCGAGACGGGAAGCCTCGAGAGTATGTCCCGGATGATCTCCGGTTGGAGACTTTCTATGCCACTCCTCGCCTGATCGTCTCTTTGGCTCATCCCATCGCCTTCGGACTCAGACCAAGATCCCATCTCTAACAGAGATAGAAGATGGGTTTGGAGTTCGACGAAGAAGATATTCCCGCCTAGCGCTTAGGACCTCTTTCTGTCCGACTAGCGCCTAACGTTTTTCACAACCCTGGTTTAGGGTGAAGTCTTTCTTGGTTTATTCTTTTGGCGTGGAAGATGAGTATAAGAGCAAGGAGCTGAGTCGCATCAATAATGGCGAAACCAATAATGATTTCACAGATCACTGTGTGATGCAGATGAAGAAGGCGAGGTCCCACTTAGTTGGCATGTTGGCCATTGATTTGAGTTGTGTGTACTGCACACATATCTTCGTCTTTTTCCCATATATCACTCACACAGCTGGCGTTATCCCTAGGGTTCGGCCTTGTGTGGAAACGATCTCTACACTATGAGGGGTCATGGATTCACAGGAGAGATAGCAGGTAAAAGTAAATGGTGAAAACGAAAGGTCCACTGAATACGAAAAGTATTCTTTGAAACGTGATATGTGTGTTAACAATGTAACCGGACCGGATATTCGGTCCAGAGTTAATTCTCGGACCAGATTATTTGGGTACCAAAAATTAAGATTCAGACCTTGTTCAAATTACTTATAAAATTTCGGATATTTTGATTTCTAGATTTGGACCGATTGCGAATTTATCTGGGAATTAACGGGCTCGTTGTTTTCAGCCCTAAATATTCGTTTAATCCCATTCTTCGATCCGGTTACCCTCATGGCTATTTTGGCTCAAATAGTTTCCATTTTTCTTACTTTATTTTCAACTAATTAAGGTTTTCTTTTGTCATTAAATATAAAAATCAGGACCGCATGTCGAGTGTTCTCTCCCGAAAACCCTAGCCCATAGCCCTAACCGAGCTCTTTGTCACCGTTGTCGACAAGACTGTTGCCCCTGCCAGTCTTGTCCCATCGTCGCATGTCCTTGTGCAGTTCTCTACACTTGTGACTCTCCCTCGCCCTTTCTTCCGAGGTGGTTCCCTTAAAGCAACGACGTCGAAGGAGGCCGCAACAAAACCCATCTGCTCCGATCTCCTTTCCTTCACCGTCCACTACTCTATCGCCACCAACGTAGACGGCTCTCGTAGCCTTCTCCCCGGGGTCTTCTACTCCACCTAGTAAGCCACGTCGCGGATGTCTGCTGAAGGTTTTGGCCATTCCTTCTTCTACCCTCCGCTGGAAGTCCCTCCTGTTGACGACGTCATTCGAGTACCGCCATCCACGGTTGTTCCCAGTCTCAATCCACCGCCTATTGCTGCTTCAATAGCCGCCTTGCCGCAATTATAAGATCCCACCGACGTTCTGTTGTCCCCACGGTACCAAGACCCTTTTAATGGGAAAGCACATATGGTTGAGCCAAGAAGGACGACTCTAGAGACTCTATGCGAGGGGATTTCGATCCCTAATGCGGATCGTGTCCCCGTGATTCCGGACCTCCTTACTCTGCCACCGGGTATGATCCATTGTCATCGGGGCTCTAAAGCCAAGGACATCGCCACTCCATCAAGGATTAATACCGCATCGGAGTCCCTTGAATCCAACTTAGCTAGCCTCCAAGATGGGCTCTCAGCATGCTCATTGGAGGAAGAGGAGGAGGTCGAGGTTCTGGTTCCATACTCCCTGGTGAGTCCCGCAGTCATGGCTCGCCAGCATTTTGCCATGATGGGTAAACTGTGGGCCTCTAAGCCTCCCTAGAAAGAGGTTTTGCTCCAAGTAATCACCAAAGCTTGGGGGAAGTTGGCTGAGGGCTTGGTGATCAAGGAAATCGGTCCCGACGTTTTCGCCTTCTACTTTGAGACGAAGGATGCTCACATATGGGTTCGTGGAAACGAACCTTGGTGCTTCAATAGGCATCCGCTCCTTCTGGGAGATTTAGACCTCATGGCAAGGGAGCCCCAGCTTTGGATCGGCTTTAGTTATGGTTTCACGTCCATGGTCTTCCTCCATTGGTTAGGACCCGAACTATGGGGAGACGATTGGCGCGACTCTAAGGCTGAGTGTTGGTGTCCCCTGTGAACAGTGGGGCCTTTGTTGGAGAGTAACGGTGCGAGTCAGATTTTGGCACCTGGTGGAGCGGCCATTGCGACGTCATCTTCTCCTACGCTTTCGGTAATTTCCCAACTCGGTTTGTGTTTCACTTACTTACACAAAAGTACCTGAGTTTTGCTTTAATTGTGGATTAATAGGCCATGGGATCCATGATTGTAACTGGGAAGTGGTTGGCCATCCACGGTACGACTCGTTTATGCTGGAGTACCTGAGGGATCGGCCCGTCAGGCCTTATGCAACAGACTAGGGTCGTTATAAACCCCAGCGCCCTATATCCTTGGGTACTGCAACTAAGAGAACCTTATCTCGGGGAAGGGGCCCAGTTGTATCCCTGAGTACTGCACCTAATGGTGCAATTCCTCGGGGCGATATCCAGGCCCGACAGGTGGACCCAGGCTGGAAGAATTTGGTACCCGGCCAGCTTTCTGGTGGTTGGGTCCTAAAAACCCCAGGCCTGCTTGGGCACAAAGATAGAGTTGGACTTGGAGCTGGATCTGGGACTGGCGCTAGAGCAGGAGCTGGGGGAGTGAAGATGGGGTCTATTAGAGAACACCTAGAGGATCAAGAGAGGGCGGGGAAGCAGCCCCATCAGAATGAATGAAAGGAATTCATGGCTCTAGGGACAAGCCCTAGTAGAGGTCCCTGGTAAGAGTTATGCCACCTTTTGAAACTGATCAAAACATGTTAATTTTAAATTGCCTAATGGGTTGTCATCCAATAATGTCTATGACGGTATATTGTTAAAAGAATAGCGAGTAGTTATGCTCTTAATCTATTCTTAATGGTCAGAGGATACTTTCCTGATGCACTTATCTGTACTTATTAATAAAAAAAGGTCTTCTTTTTGTCTCGTATTTTTTGTTAATACGTCTCCTATTTTCTCCCTATTCACACTTATGACTGTACATTTATTATTGACAAATAATAAATACAATCTTAACAATAAATAAAACATATTATCGACAAATATATAATCCGATCTAATTAACAACATATGTATAAAACAAAATAATATCGTATATGGGGGTTCTCTCTCTAAACCCAAGGAGAAGTTCTCTACCGCAGCATCCAAAAGTCATGGCTATGGCCATGGTTTTTACCATAGCCTATGTCATGGTTATGCTTCTCTCCCTTACACACTCTCTCCCTTGCACCCTCCCTAAGGATCCTGCGAAGGTTTTTTCAGCTAGGGTTTCGTTCGAGCCGCCTCTAGCCACCGCGACGTTGACCTTCTTCCGCCACCAACGCAGCGTCTCCCGACCTGTTTCGTTCCCTCCTCTACAACTCTGGGGTTTCCGCCTCTGATGTCGTCGTCCCTGATGTTGTCGCTGGCGTCTGTGAAGCCGTCGCCGTCTCTGAGGTCGTCGTTGCCTCTAATGCCGCCGCCGTCTCTAGAGTCGTCCCTCAAGCTGCAGTCACAACCGGCGCACCCTTCTGCCTGGCCTCCACCGCCGCAACCGCCTCGACCCCCTTCACGGTTATGGATCTGGCTAATTGAGCGGGTCCTTTTTACTTTATTTGAGCTTGTCTTTACATGTTCAATGCCTATTGAACAGAGAATCAGGGATTTTCCCAAGGAGGGAACCCGATTCATGTATTGCCTCCCATTATTACTGTTGAAGTCCTTGGCCAATTTTCGGAGTAGGAATTCCAGTATCACCTTCTCAACCCCCGTCTTCCTTCATTGCCTATACGGCTTCCCAACTCAGTGTTAGCTAGCCCACCCAATACCGTCAGGGACGATTATAGTATGAAAAGAACTGTGACACCATTATGTCTTTTGTCTATTCTTCGTGGTTAGGGATTTATTCCTGATGCACTAAGATGTATTTGAATCTAAATTAATGAATTTCACATTTCGCTCAAAAAACAACAACATGTGTATAATATTAGATAAGAGATACAATGTTAACATCAAATATATAATCGTAAATAAGAGATGCAATATTAACTAGACTTAATTATTACCCCTTATGTATTGAAAACGTATTGGACAAAATTATGATCAAGTTTACGCCATTTCGATGATGTATGACTAATTCATAAGACATGTAATTTATATTACTTATACATAATAGGTATGTGTAGCCAATTCATAAGAGGTACTAAAGACGTGTTACTAATTCAGAAGGGGTATAAAAGGTAATTTACCCTATTATACAATATGATAATATTTTTAGTACATGAACTGAAATTTTATTAATCTGAAAGAAAGAGACAGTAAAGACCATACATACGTGAAAATGAACTAAACAGGATGAGATATAGTCTCGGAGACAGCCGAGACACTAATCCTACATCTAAGTACCCGGTGTGACCCAGGGAGAAACTAGGGTGTGTCCTTATTCTGACTATGTGAAGTATGATGAGTCCATTGTACTTTCCCCGTCTCTACTTGATCGGTACTGCTATGTCGTAACATTCGACCAATGAGTATGTCAAGGAAAGGAGGAGACTGAGAGTCAAGAAGTAGTTGACTCGCAAAGGGCGGGGTGTGGCTACTCACAAACACCCCGAGATGCCTTTAGTTACTCATGGCGACCCGCGAGGCCGCTCTCCGTGCCTCGCTTCCACCTCATCGGGGCCTTCTTCCTCATTCATGTCTGTGGACGGAGACCAGCAGCTACCTACGGTGTTTACCTCGTGATCGATTAGGCCAGCCTTCTTCTCCGTGAGAGCGAGGGGATGGATATTCATAGGCGAAATTTTCCCAACCTCAAATGATGTAGTAGGCACTTGGGTATAACAATGACAATCATGTATCGATCCCAAGGGCTTCATCCTAGGAATTTTTTGCAGCGTCTAGGTACGAGCACATGTGTAGTTCTGTGTAGTGCGATGACACAATCCTATCTAGGAGGTGTCCCTAGGGTCATAGCCACAAATGGTGACCGGCCGTTGGTCGCGTCTGTCACAATGGAGATGATGCAGAGTGTGCTAGCTGGGGGCAGGATTGGGTTGACCTTGAATGGATCGTTTCCGTCTTCTCGGTAAAAATCGTGGGGCATGACTCTCTGGGCGGTGCGTGGTGCAAGAGGAAGGAGGCGGGATGGCGACGACGACGAGTGAGTGGAAAAGAAGCTTTTCGGGGAACATCCATTGACGTTGGGTTGTCTGACAACTTTCATGGCTTGCCAGATGCGGTTATTCCAAAACATGGTATCGGTTGGTTGGGATGGGACGGTGCAGTAGGGAGATGTAGCCACAACGGGAAGACGGAGACTGTAAGAACCGTCCCTGATCGATACTGGTCGAACCAGTGATTTTTGGCAAAGTTTGACTTTCGGCCAGAAAAATCAACCAATGACTCCGAGAGCCGTTCGGGACCTTTCCGGGGCCCAAAAGGCTTAGCCGTCATCACCTTTAGCTTAGTTGGGTCATTTCCTTTAATTTGACTGTAATATTGGAGAAGTCAATTTTTGGTCAAACGAGAAGTTTTTATCGACAAATCCTAAATAAATTAAGGTGCTGGATATTTTAGCTAAGGACAAGTGGTCCTTACATGGACACTTGTCCATACTATCTTGGAGAGGAAGAAAAGAGGCTAAAAGTACCCTTTTACCCCTCACAAGTGTCCTTAAGTGGATAAAGGCCAAGGGGCTTTTTGCTCATCCAACAAATTAGGTCTTTTAAAGCAATTGGAGCAATAATTTCAGCACATAACAAGTGCTAGCCGATTTTTAGAGAGAGAAAAGAAGAAGAGGAAGAACAAAGGAGACTTGAAGAAGAAGAAGAAGAAGAAAAGGAGAAACGAGCCATTTTTTATCTTAGTTCTTCACCATTTCTTCACCAAAACCTTGTTTTCTTCATCATCTCAACATCCTAAAGACCTTGGACCCGGACTTGACGGAGGAGGAGGCCCTTGGACCTCGTGAGAAGACGGAGAGGAAGCTAGCCCGGACGTCAGCGGCTAGGAGTATTGAGCTTTGGAGAATTCACGGTAGGGAAGAGTAGTAAATCCACTTTTAAATATTGTTAATAGTATGACTATAGGATAATAATAACCGGAAAGGTCCTAGTTTGCATATAGGATGTGATCCACTAGAATAATCGCTTTTCAATTACAATAATAACCGGACGAGTCTTAGTTTGCATATAGGATGTGATTCACTAGTTTAATCGCTTTCAATTCTTGGGAAATTGTCGTGCTGGTAGAATGGCCATGACGAGCCTTAGGATTGATTGTGATTGTGTTCAATTGTCTCAAATGCCGATGCATGTTTCACTCCTTAGATAATACAAGAGTCAAATTGAACTAGTTAAATTGTGATGATTGTAATGTGAATAGTCGATTCGTGTTATGATTGATTGAGTGGATGCTTGAACGTGATTTGATTGTGCTTGTGGTATGATCGGGTGACTGATAGACCGATTGAACGTGGTTGGTAAGTCATGCCGGTAAGCGTGATTGATGATATGAGTTCTATGTGAAGTGTCGTGGTAAGATTGTTGGGCTTGATAAGCCATGGTTGAATTATGACTTGTGATGTGTGCTATTTTCTTGTGGTGTGTTCCAAGAAGAGTTGAGTTCCGGCATGGTACCTACACCGAGGGGAATGCAGGTGTAGGGTAGTACCTAGGCCGGTGGATTGTGTTACCCCGATGCGAATTCCAGGAAGACCGATGCGAATTCCGGTATTGTGTTACCCTGATGCGAATTCCGGGAAGACCGATGCGAATTCCGGTATTGTGTTGCCCCGATGTGTGTTCCGGGAAGACCGATGAGCATTCCGGTATTTTTATTGTTTGTTTCACTCCGATGCTACGTGTTCCGGAGAGACGGTTTCACCCCGATGATATGTGTCCCTTTGGGGATGTTTCCGGGAGGATGTCTTGTTTCACCCCGATGACCTGTGTCCCTTTGGAGACATTTATGGGAGCCCCGATGATGATATGTGTTCCATTGCGACCAAGGGGCATTCCGGTACGATGTGTTGGTTGTTGGGTGGATTAGAGTCTAGCTGTTTACTTATCTATATTTCCGCATTTGTGTGTTCTTTAGTTGTTCTACTGGTTACTAAACGTTCAGCCCGTTGATCTCCTTTAAATCATTATTTCGTTAATTGTTGCAATCCTTTTCGATCATTACTTATGGTATCTTTTGGAAAATTGTACTAATCGGGTTTTCATTTTCAAAGTGGGGGTTCTTTTTACTTTATTACTCTTTCCTAGTGAGCGAAAGCTCACCCCCTTTATGTTTACTGTCCTTTACAGGTTTCGTTGGTGAGTAGACTTAGAGATTGCTTCAGGACTCGGGAGTTCCTGGAGGATTCGGGTGGCTTATTGTAGTTGGACGTACTTTCCACTTTCGTATCGAATTTTTTTTTTACTTGTTTGGACCGAGCATTTGACTCATTTTTATCATAATCGTTATTTGGAACTTAATGCTTTGGAGTTGATTCCCGATTGCATTAAATTTTATTATTATTTATTACTATTCTTAGTTCACGTCTCGAGTCCGGTCAAAACCGAATTTGGGGCGTGACAGAGACGGTGGAGGATGGTTGTGGTGGCATGAACCAAGAGGGCGGCGTGCGATGCAGAGAGGAAAAATCCCCAATCGGATCAATGGGGAGACGATGGCGATGGTTATTGTGTCTGACGGCACACAAATGAAGGAGCCTTGCGGTTGGAGTGGAAGAGACCCTTTCGGCTACGAATAAGCCCTTGCAGCTATGTTGGCGGCCGATTGTGTTGACGGAAGAGGAGAACATCATCGCTTTCTCCATGGAACATCCTATAATTAACTTAACACAAAATTATATATAATGTGATATTAATTATAGGTTAATTTAACATATTGTTCAAATTTTATATTTTTCATGAGAAATCTATTAGATGAAACAACACTAATCACTACACCATCCTGCAACAGACCTCCACAGACGGAGGTTGCCGACGATTCCAAACCCTAGAAGAGGACGATAGATTCCAAAGAGAAAGTTAGGGTTGCACGAGAGTTGAGACTTCTGCAAGATGGAATGTATTAAAAAAAAAGGGGAACAAGGATCACATTTCCAGATAATCATGGTAAAGTATTAAACTCATACAATCTTGGAGATAGATTACATTTCCAATAATGGTCTATTATAACCCAAATTTGCCTATACGAAGAATGTCTTTAATCCTAGTAAATGTGGAAACAACTCCTTAATCATCAAACTTAGTATCAACCCAGTTGAGACTGCCCGAATGAACCACAGTTTGGAACCAATTCGGCATCCCCCGAAACATAAAATCCTTAAACCTCCTACTCTTGGGATCATACGAAACCAAAACCCTTCCCTTGTACTCCATCAAAATGTCCCCATTCTCCAAAACACATAGAACCCGAACGACTCTTCCCTTACCAACATTCTTCCAAATCTTACAAGACCGATCCCCGTTCTGTTTCAATCCCTTGAAGAGGTAAGCTCCAATGCTGAACTCCTTCACCCAAGACTCCTTCGCCCGGCGATCCTTCATCGCCCAAATCTCCAACTTCCCATGGCTGCAATTCACAACCGCTGCAAGAATTCCTCGGAGATTCACCAAGTGGAAGTTACCCCTGCTGAGGCCATCACAATCCTCCGGCTTCAAGACCTCCTGAAACCGATCCTCCTCGAGATCGAACGATATGATCCTGCGTGTCGGGTGGTACCTCCGAGGCCTAGTGACCCAATGTAGCCTCCCATCGACCAAGGCCTCGGAGGGTCTCCGGACGAGCTGGTAAGGGACTTTCCCTATGCTTTTCCATAGGGAACTCCCTATTGTTAGGACTTCTACGGCAGAGTGAGGGTAAGTCAACCTCCGGGCGTGCGAGTTGTGACCGTTCCGGTAATAAACTATCTTCACAACCTTGTACTCCTTCGTCCTCGGATGGAACCCGAACCCGAAAACCACTTCTTGATCAGGGAATTGCCTAGACTTGGGAAGCTCCTTGAACTCTCTGGTGAAGGGATTGTATATAAAGATCGCATCTTTGTACAATGAATCCGCTAAACATAGTATACCATTACACGAACCAACGACATCGAATTCGGGCATCGATTCCCTGAAAGGCATCCTGAATTTCCTCACCGCCGGCTTGTGGATGCTGCTTCTACAACCGTTGGCATCTTGACCGGAGAGATCCAAGAAACAGAGCTGGTTCCGAATCGGGTAGTCACAATGGAAAATCAGGCAAGGCTTGGCCTGCATCTTTACTAGATCCGTGTCCTGCGCCAGGGAGCGCCAGGTCCGGCACACGAACTGGAACTTCATCAAGCAAGTTATTGGCAATCTTAGAAGTATATCCGCAATGACGTCTATCGGGAGACATTCCATCCGTGTCTCTTCCTCGACCCTTCTCTTCTTTATTCGATGAACAACGCAACCCCAATTGGAGTCCTGCGTGATCTTCATCTCAGGCTGATCAGGCTCTGATACCATGAAAGATTGATAAGACTCAAGACAGTCTTGATGTTGGGAACTCAAATGTCTTGGATGGTTGAAAGGGTCGTAGTAGACGGTGGAGGAGATGGTGACGACCCAGAAGCGCAAAAGTCATCAGTAGCAACAAAACACGGCCTCTCTATTGCGGCCAATTCTTCAAAACGATGCATAGAGCCTCGTGGTGTGTGTGCACATAGATGTGAAGTTTCCGCGTAGGTGAGTGAGTCATGGTTTGGATCATCATGGCGATAATTATATTCATCAACAATTTGGGGTCCATCGTTTTTATTAAAAGTGTCCAAAAAGACAAAAATTAATAAAAAGAAGTCATTGGAGATCATGGGGGAGATGTATGAGAGAGGAAGAGGCCATGCCATGCCATCTTTTTCAACTTCAAAACCAACTATTTTAAAGAAGGAGAAAAAGAACTTGCAAAAGACAAAGTCTAGAAGTAAAAAAAAAAGGTAAGGTTAGTTGACATTGATATTTGATTCCCACATTTTGGTTTATCTCAAATCAAGTCCCATATGCCTGTCAAGTTTGTTTTTGTTATTAGTTTATGTCACGGACAGATTTGAACGATATTTTATATTATTGGTAACTTGATTTCACGTGTTTTGTAGTTCTATAAATTACTATTGCAATTTTTAAGTGATTTAAATTTGTATTGAAATCGTTCATAGAAGTTGGAATATTTTTTTTTTATCAACAATGTTTTATTGGAGAGCCAAGTTTTCAAAATGAAAACGAGGTCAAGGAAAACCCTCAGACTTACAACAGAGAGCATATTTCAACCAGCACCTCAAACCAAGCTAACATCAACCCAAACAACGGGTACAACACAGGTCTATCAACCCTGATTTTGCGAACTTAAAGAACACAACAACAACAACATGGATGGAAACAGGACTCATCCAAAACCAAAATATAAACTAAACCCCTCGAAAAGAACCACCAAAACTCTTACCAAGTAGTCAAAAGATGTAGATAGGGCAGGTCATGTGATCACTCACGCAATACATTGTCATCATCTTCTTTGATGGGTTGATAAAAGGTTTGAAAACCAGGCCAAGGCTAATGAGAGTCAGAGGCTTCACATGGGTTTGTTTTTTTAAGTCATTAGGCATTTTATTTCAAACTTTACCGATGGAGTTTAGTAGAAAATTTGTGAAACCCTATAGGTAGCTAACTCTCAACCATAGCTTTTCCAGAACATGTAAAGCATAGTAGAAAAAGAAGAAAAGGCAAAAACCTATAAAGCCATTACCTTTTTATTTATGCACAAATCCCCAAATTTATGTATGAGTGGGCTGGTCTTAATTTCATATTAAAAGTAAATTATAATAGAGAGGAGGAAAAAAATGAAGGAAAGTCAAATCTGAGTTATAATAAATTTTTTTAATTATGTGAATTTTTTAATGAGCAAGTAACTGTTTTATACCGATCTTTTGAGTCAAAAACGACCTCGTTAGTGGAGACAATGATCTCTCCCCCGGATAGATTCTGGCGACACTTACTGCGGGGAAGGGAGACTGTCAATAGGGCAACAAGTTTTTGGTTCCACCTTTTAAGGGACACTAGAAGCAGGCCACCACGGTTGGAATTCGTCTAGTTGGTCGGTGGTGTTAAGTGCACTACTGGAAGCCCTTGGAAAAGACAGTACCCGGACGATCATCATGGAAAGGCTAGGCTTGGGAAATATACTGCAGCGAGTCCTCCTGGAGGGGTGGTGTCTCTCGGTACATGACTCGGTGGCCTATCCATAATGAGGTGGTAGTTTCCTCGACCATAATCTGTGAGAGGGAGCTTAACTTCTCTTATGCGAAAGCCACACGGGTCTTAACTTCTTGTACTTTCCATTAGAAATCCTTGGTGGATTGGTTAGTAGAGCTATGGAGATTTCTGGAGGTAGTTACCCGTTTCCTAACTATTCGGGAAAGCGTCTGTGTGTTGAGAGGTGAACCATGGTCCTTCACACGATTGTTGGTGATCTTTGCGGAGTTGCGTCCGTAGATGCCCCCTCGGGAAATAGTCTTTGCGCACTTCTCAGTGTGGATGCAAGTGTCTAACTTACCCGTCGGGGCCTACAAAAAAGGAATATGATTCTAGATCGGCAAAGAGTTGGGAATCTTCCTTTGCGTCGACGATGATGTAGATGGAATGAGCTGGGCAGATCATATGATTATTCAGGTCCGGCTAGATGCTCGTCTACCTCTACAATGACATATTTGGTTCTGGAAAATGGGATTAGATGTACGATCTTTTCTTAACCTTGCGTATGAATTATTGTGGATCGTTTTCTGGACTGTGACTGTGTGGGACACATGTCTAGTGCGTATCTCATCAGCTCTGAAGTCTGAGGCCTTTCCATGAGAGTCGTAAATAAACCTTTGGGCAGCTGGATGCCGAGGGGGATTGATAGGAATCGTCCTAGCCTAAGTAGAGTTACCCGGAAAGGCATGTCTACTTTATAGGCTCAAGGAGGAACTACATTGCCTCTGGGCCTTCCCTGGCAGGAGACCCATCTACTATGTGTCAATGAATCAAACAAGAAATGGTACGATGGTGGAGGAGGAGGATCTATCGAAACGAGGAGAGCCACATCCCATCAAACACTCACATGTCATTGCTCTTTCCTCCTCAATAGGAGGGCCACATCAAATCATAAGAGACCCCTCGAGTTCAGGTAGAGGTGGCATGTAGAGTAGGAGGACTCCCCTCCCATACATCACACTCTCCCGTGGGCCTACCCACACATACCTTATGGTAGGGAATTAGGAACTGATTTAGGATTTAGCGTTACAGGCCATCAGATTCATCCCAAGATTGGGGAAACAATCAATTGTGGATTTCTTGAGCCTAGTAACAGAAAGCCTGTAGGATTATGATGCGGCTTCTAAGATAAATGTGTGTGTGTGTGTGGGTGGGGGGGGGGGGGGGGGGGGGGGGGGGGGGTAACTAAACACCCCCTACATGGTGTGTGTGGGTGGGATTAGATGTACGATCTTTATGAGTACGATTGAGACCAATGAGAAGGCAACTAATACCACCTTATCACTTATTTGTAGGTGGTAGAGGATCCACCAAGTGTTCGTAATTTTTTCAATCTCAGTATCTTAACATTTTTGGGGCCCTTGTCGTCTATTAAAGGGAGGACGGTGCATGTTGGACCCAAGAGGGATGTTTTAGTTCGATCGTGCAGCACCTTGATATTGGTGCCTTGTTAGCTTCGGCCCAAATTATCATTATCAACAACAACGTCTGTGATTTATGTCGCTACACGAGTAATACCTTAGATGTTTGTTGACTTTTGTTGTTTTTTTGGTGTTGTTTCTGAGTAGTTTCTTGGTTTTTTCTGTTTTGTTGTTCTGGGTTTAGGCTTGTTAGACCCTGCTTGTTGTTTTTGTGTTGTTTGTTGGTCTTGTTGCCGGTTTGGCTGGTTGTCCCTTGTTGGACTCGTTCTTGTTTCGGTTTTGGACGAGCTGCGTCTCGATCCTAGTTGTTTAATGTGTGTAAAATCTGGGGATTAGCCCTTTGTTGTACCATGTAATGGGGTTTGGTTCTGTAATGAGGTGCCGCTGGCATTCTCTATGTTGTTTGAGGGACTCCCTCCTTGTTTTCAATTTGAAAACTTGGTTTTTATGAAACAAAAAACTTGCTGATAAAAAAAAAAATATACCTTAGAAGCACTCAAGCATACCGGTCTATCAAACCTTTCCGACAGATTTTTATTTCCTTGATCGTCTCATGATGTTTACGCTTATTACATTTTATTTTTACGTGTATTTATTCTGGCTTGAATTATTAATTTGGCGTCTTTCTTAACTAATGCTTTTAATTATCGTAAACCGTCTCCACTGTTGAAAGAAAAAAACTCGCTTAGTCCCAATCTTATCTAATCAGAAGACTTACCACTCCATTATCATCCTCTTACTTTCGTTGGTTATGGCAAAAGTAAATTGGAACATTCATTATATATATTTCGGAGTACTACTCTTGGTTTTAATACCAAATCACATTTAAAATTTATTTTCAGCCCCATTATTTTGGTGATTTTATTAGAGAAAAAAAAACATATTCCGATTCTCAAGCACCATCCCCTAGTTTACAGGATCACCTTAAAATCCTCAAAAAAATCGTCTTTAAATTCCAAAAGAAAGAAAAAAAGAACAGGTAAATTATACAAAGTGGAAATTACATAAATCTGCCAGCAAACAATTAGCAGGTTGATTAAGAGAGAAAAAAAATGGGTGATAGCCTTGATATGGCTCAGCTTGAGGGCATATTCAAGCGGTTTGATATAGACGGAGATGGGAAGATCTCGGCCTCGGAGCTCGGAGAAGCTCTTAAAGGACTTGGCTCTGCCACTCATGATGAAGCTAAAAGCATGATGGCATCTATCGATTCTGATGGGGACGGCGAAATTTCCTTCGACGAGTTCATTTCTTTCGCCAATAAGCATCCCGCTATGATGAAGAACTTTCTCTGAAATTCATTTCCTCGAATTTCAATTTAACCAACAAGTAAATCATGTTTAAAACATACTTAAAGTTGCATTAATATTTTGTACTACATTTGTATGATCAGAAATATTTACATTATTATATATATTCAGAATAATCATCAGTGTTGGAATTAAATCACTCTTTTGTAGCATTTGTCGTAACGAATATTACCTGGCAATTAACAGCTTCACTCATGAGATGTGCATATCCCTGAATTTGCTTCAGCAATCAAGGGTTTCGGTTGGTTAGGCCATAGCTTTCAAGTTATTGTTAGGAGCACACAGATGGTGCCAATTTTTTGCTCAGTCTGGAAAACTTCCTCGTTACACCTCCATTTCTTCATCTGTGTAAATTAGCAAACCATAGGAAATTATGTATATTTGTTGCAGTACATTCCGGAAATATTACAGTGGCTTCGATATTTAAAACACCTTACCAGAACAGAAAGGGCCTTCATCTTGCATATAAACATAGTTATATAATTAAAAATGACAACACGGGTGAAATACAGTTCCTACCATGGGTGTTTCTCTTCATATCATATTCTTAACCTTTCTTCTTGGTTTTGCCAAGCATATAGCAGCAGACATAGATGGTAGCTTTGATCAGAATTATGAAATAGGGTATGGAAATGTTTGGCCTGCACAAAATGGAACTTTTGTCACATTGTCAATGGACGAGGCTTCCCAAGGTAAGGCTCAGCCCAATTGATCTAATTTTGCTCATAAACCTTATCTATAATTGAGTTTATTATCCTATGTAGGAGGAGGTAGGTTCAGGTCGAAGAAGGGTTATGGTTCAGGTTTCTTCCAAATGAATATCAAGTTACCCAGCAACCCGTCTCCTGGAGTTGTAACAACATTCTACGTAAACATTTGTTCATTCTGTTCATTATTATATTGGTGAAAGTTTTGTTCGTTCATTTATTGTGGTTATATTCTACATAGACATTTTTAATGTTGTTGGTTTGTAGTTAACTTCAAGCCCAGATAATCAGCCAGGAAACCATGAGGAGCTTGATTTTGAGTTCCTGGGCAGTGATGGGCCACCTTATACATTGCAGACAAACATATTTGCAGATGATGATGGCAATAGAGAGCAAAAAATGAATCTTTGGTTCAATCCATCAGAGGAGTTCCATAAGTACGGTATACTGTGGAACTATCGGCAAATTGTGTAAGGATCAATAGTCTTCCTCTTTATCTTATGAGTCTCAGAAATACTATAACGAAGATTTTTAAAAGGCTTAACTCTACATATACGTTTTTGTACATAACTATCCCAAACTTCAAAACGTAATTTACTACCTAAACTTTCAAAAAATTGCATATAGCCCTTTTTAACCAAAAAAAAGAAGATGAAATGCCCTTACCCTCATCTAAAAAAAATACATTTTTCGTCTTTTTAATAGTTTTATCTTTTGAGTAGTCTTTTTACATCTACTCAACCGTTTTCGACCTATAATCAAAATGTTGTTGGTAGTTATGAAATCTTTTTTTAGAATAGAGTCAAGGGCATTCTCGTCATTTTTTGAAGAAAAATATTTATCCATGCGTAAATAACATTTTAAAGTTGGGGATAGTTTGTGTTAACTACCTGCAACTAATTCTTCTTAATATATGTATTTTACATTCTCCGTATGCAAATAATTTTCAGATTTTTGGTAGATGATATTCCCGTTAGAGTGTACAAGGATTACCGAAAAATTGGAGCAAACTATCCCACAAAACAGATGTTTGTAATGGGAAGTATGTGGAATGGAGAAGCTTGGGCATCGAATGGGAGGAGGGTTGATTGGTCTCAAGCACCCTTCCAAGCTTATTATCAAGGATTTAACATTGATGGTTGTGAAATTGAGAACAACAAATGCTATGCTGAGAATTTTTGGTGGAACGAGAGAAGATATTGGAATCTAAGCCGTGATCAACGAAGAGCTTACAGAGATGTGAAGATGAAATATTTGGCGTATGACTATTGCTCGGAGAGAGCACAATTGTTCAAGGAATGTCAAGCTAATAATGACTAGTTAATTTTACCCTAAATGATTACTAGAATAATTTGTAAATCATGAGGGTTTCAGAGTTGACATGTAAGAGAAGTTTGGAACTTACAACACATATAATCAGTGAATGTTCCATATAGGTATAGTTCGATAAATGAAGTTGATATTGACCTCAAGAAAGCAGTATCTGAATTCTACTTCTATGAACGCTGAAATAGTTTCATAGCACTCTTTCTTGTTCCCCATCAGACAAAGAAAGTTACCGCTTAAGCAATGAAGCATAATCATAAAAATTCTCTGAAGTTTCCAAAGCTATCATTATATTAAACATGGAAATTCTAGTGATGGGAAGGGCTAGAGAGAGTCACAACAGAAATCATAGATTCAGTAAGAAGGGTTGATGTTGTGGTGAATACGATTCTAGATTAGACATGGTGGTAGGTGATTGAGAAGGGTTGAGTTTGTCTAAGATTCAAAGCAATACACATGACTGGAAAGTCCCCAGGATTCATAGTACCTTGATATATTCAATGGGTAACTAAAAAATCTAAAATGGATAATTAAAAAGAAATTAGCAACCTTACCGATTAAACCCAGAGAATATAACAAATAGTTTAGTTTACCGATCAACCAATGCAAATTGATCAAGCAGAAATGCTTCAGTTCCTAACACAAGGAATCAAACTCACTTTCAAAAGCACAGAACACTATAAGCAAACATCATTCACATTGTTGATGTTTAGACTAAAATGAACTCATTTCCATTTCCTTTCTTATAAGTTTGAAGTCATAATCATGTTCCTCTCCATAACCCACAAGAAATTAACTAAAAATACCACCCAAATTGGGATCCTCAAGGACCTAGTCACAATTTTTCTTCTTCCTTACTTATATCAAATGTGATATGCAATACAAGCAAACATCATCAGCTCCTTATCAGCCCAAGAACAATGAAGACAAGTAACTAAACAAATTCTAACCAAATCCTCAAATCAAAATTAGAAAAGGAAAAAGGCAAGTACCTCATCAGAAATTCAGTCCCCGATTCATCATCCTGGGCTCACACACGCTTAGCTTTCCTTAGCATCACCACATTGAACTCGTTCGGAAGAAGAAGCGTCTCTCAGCTGTAGACCTAATCACAGTTCAAAGTGAAATACATGTTCAGCCCAAATATGACCCATTATTGGCTCAATACACTACCATAAAGCGGAGCGGGGAAGAGAACTAACCGGAGTAACTGGTTTTCCGTTGAGCCATGGCAGCGCCGAGACGGAGGTTCCGTTGAGCCATGGCGAACAATTTTTCCTGAAACTGAAAGGATTACAATTGTAAGTGTTGGGCTTATGGGCCTAATTAAGGCGCATGCGACTCATCCTTAGGCCCAAGTTTTGTTTTACACTAGTAAATAATAAGGAAAAATCAAATAAAAAATTATCCTTAACTTAAATAGATGAATGAAATACGATTAATTTAATTTTATATTATTATTAAAAATAAAAGTATTAGAATAATATGATACAGGGTTTTGACATTCTGTCGTTGTATGCACCACCATGGCTATGGCTATAGCTATATGACTGGCAATTTTCGTAGCTTATGTCATGTTTCTTCCTCTCTTCTCTACCCACCTTCTCCTCGGCACATCCATTTAGGCCATGCGCGAATTCTCTCTGCTAGGGTTCCTCTCGGGTCGTCGCTAGCCGCCGCGTAGTGGACTCTCCCCCCACCACCACCGACGCGTCTACCGATCCTGTTCGGTTCCCCCTCTACAATCCTGATGGTTGTCGTCTGGCTCACCTCGGCGTCAACCAACCTTTGAGCCGCCTGAAGCCGCCGACGCCTCTACAGTTGCCGCCCTTGAAGCACCCCTGATTCCGTCGTCCGGGGGTTTCCGTCTCTACAGTCGTCGTTCTTGATGATGTCGTCGCCATCCTTGAAGCCGCCATCGTCCATGTTGTTGTCACCGCTTCTGATGTCGTCGCCGCCTTGGATGCCGCCACCATCTCTAGAGTCTCCCCTGAAGTCGCCACCGGCGGATTTAAAGCCGCAGCCGGCGCATCCTTCTCCCTGGCCTCCACCGCCGCAACCGCCTCGACCCCTTTTAGAAAGGGTCTTTTTTATTTTTTTTATTTGAGTTTGTCTTTGCAGGACCAATGCATGTCGAACAGAGAATCGATGATTTCTCTAGGAAGGGGAGCATCAGAGACTGGCCCTGGGAGGGGTCCATAGACGATGATTTGCCTCCCACCATCATCGTTGTTGAGCTCTTAGAGTTCCGGCACCACCCCCCCCCCCCCCCCCCCCCATCTCCTTCGTATTCTGTCCTTGCCTATACGGCATCCCAACTCAGTGATAGTTTGTCCATCCAATACCGTCAGAGACGGTTATAATATGAAAAGAACTGCGACACTATTGTGTCTTTTGTCTGTTCTTGTTCTTCGTGGTTAGGGATTTATTCCTGATGCACTCAAATATATTTGAATTTAAATTAATGAATTGCATTTTTCGCTCAAAAATACAATTAATTTATTAACGGTAAAAATACAATGCTTTTTAATAAGTTGTAGGAGTTTTTAATAATACTATCATATTATTTTTTATCAACAAATAATTACTATTACCTATTTTTAAATTATTATGATTATCTGATGAGTATTTTAATATAATTTTTAATTGATACGTATCCTCATATTTCATCTTCTAACGATATAACATTACTAGGGTCTTTTAGTTAGACACACAAGTTACAAAAAAAAAAAACAGATACGTTTACCTTTATATGATTCCTAATTTATCTTTAGATTCGTACCATCATGTTCTATATGTTGGTAGAACTGAAAATGGAGTTTGGATATGAATGGATATGGACCTACTTGCCGACCTCGTAATGTTGGTAAGATTGTGTTTTCATTGACCCAAATTTCTCCCACGACACCTAGAAAACATATCAAACCCACCTAATCTTATTCTCTACCGTGCTCGATCTTTGGTTGATCTTTCTTTTTTGCCTACAAAAACACGTGAATGTTTTATGATATGACTGGATTCATGTATATCTTTGTTACTATATTTTATTATTAAAACCTCCATTCTATTTTTATCGCAGATCTGAGGGACGGCGTTCAGAGCGGGCGTTTGTCGTTGGTGGGAGAGGCCGGTTCTTCTCAGGCGAGGGCAGGGGAGACCGGGGGCGGCGGCGTGCGGCGTTTGGGAAGCGGAGCCGAGGTATTTCTGACGTGCGTTCAGACCTTCCATGCATTCACTCTGTGCTTTCCTTCGTGTCTTTTTTGTTTAAGGGATGGATACAATGGCCACCAAATCAATTGTGTGCCTCATGTATTAGTGTTTGGTGATCTGAGCATGAAGCTTGCAATCAATATTGATGCCCCATCAGTATTGGTTGGTGATCACACCATAAGGCTTGCATGGGGTTGGAGGCTAGGTCCGTACAGCATGATTATGCAGGTACGGGAGGAAGTTATTCCGTGACTTGGGGCTCCGATCACTATGTTCAAGGTACAAAGACGCAGCTCTCTGTTAGGGTTTTGCGACTTGCAGCCGGCGGCGATGGACTTTCCCTCTCCCACCGAGCACCATCAACATTCGAGCGACGACGATGACGGCAAGGAGATGACGATGGCTGACCGTTCGGCGGCGGCGGAGACGCAGTCGAGGGATGGGCCACCGGTGAGATTGTTCTCGCCATGGATAGAGCAGAGTACGGGGGAGGTAGTCGGAACAGGAGGTTGAGGACGGTGAGGGATGAGGATCCGGCGGAGGAAGAAGAATCAGCGGCGTTGAATGGGGCGTCATCTGCAGCGGCGAGGGGCTTCAAGCACCCTCGCCTCCAAGAATGAGTACGAAGGGGGACAGGGAGGGTTTGGTCGACTGTACCTTCTTCCTGGTGTGTAGGTGGCATTGGTACCACCAACAGTTGATGAGTTACTTCTCTACCACTTCGGGGTCAGCAATCCCGCATTCAGGAGCCCTACCATTATCAATCAAGGGAGGACGACGCACGCTGACTTACCGGGTGAGTAACAGGTCCACCACTGCATGTTTATCCTCTGATCTGCTCGATCAGTTTCTTCTGGTTGGAGTATACTGTATCGGTGTCTATGGACGCTACCGCAGTCCCGCCCCCCCGACCGCCATTATGTCTAAGAGCAAAATTTACTTTTCTGCACTTGTCTTTCCATTTCTGTTAGATTGGTATATGTATGGTGATTCCTACTTTTGTAGGCACCATATTACTTTAAATTAATAATATCATCATTTTCTCTCAAAAAAAATACCGTGATTTTCAAAAGAAAAATGCTCTTTAGACCGTAAAAAAAAACCAAAACCCTAAACGATGTTGTTGGCGGCGGTTCTCTACTTCTTGTTTCTCGTTTGTTTTCTCTTTTGTTTACTTTTTACTTGTTATCCTTCCTTTCTCCTATGCAGTTGTCTCGCTCTGCATTCCGATTTAGGGTCGACATATTCAAGTTTCAGCGTTGGATGAAGTCGATTTCTAGGTTGTTCGTTCGGGTGAAGTCATGTTATGAGCTGAACTTTCGAGGGAAGTTGATTTATGGGCGAACTGTACAAGGGACGTCGGCGTTTGCGCCAGCGCGCGACCCATCTTACCGATCACATCTAAACACAATCCAATGCGTGGGAGGGACATCTCGTATGATCCTGCCGAATCAAGACGAAGGACCGACAAGGCCAGAACGCCCACTGCGAAAGCTTTGGGTTTCAGAAGAACTGGTATCATAGGATCCGTAGTTTTATGTATTCGTTTCTGTGTTTATTTCAATTCTGTTTCTTTTTCAGTTCTACGATGTATAGTAGAATTTTCCTATAGGTCCACGAGCGTCGGTAGACCTACGGGTGTACCTGACACTATCTTGGACGCTATGATCTATGATCCTGAGAAATCTATTGTAAGTTAGAGCTATTGTGTTTGAACAAAAACACCTATGTCTCATCGTTTCAAAAATATATATTTTATTATTAAAATTAATTAACGACTACTTGAGAATGGGACAATACATAAACAATTTCTTTTTCGAGCATACGAGAGTATTTTTATTGATCGGAAAACTTAAGCATTACATGGATAGTTAAAAGTGGAAAAGAAAAGAGCGAGACCTAATTCTATTCCGTAGACATCGAACGCTAACTCTGTAACAAAATGATTGGCTATACCAGAGCTAGTTGGTGGGAGGCCAGTCCATCGGTTGCAATAGCAGACGTGAGTGTCACAAGGTTGTTTGTCGCCTCGATTTGAAAATGCTCGGGATATCTGATATGGGGCGGTTGAAGGTATAACGGGTATCTAGAGAGAACACTAGGAAATAGGTGAACCAGAATCTCAGGTTTACACCGACCTCAGTAGGGCGAGGTGTGCGTCCCTACACACACCTCAGGGTTTTCAGAATCACGATTCAATGGATAGGGTAGGTGTACCGAGTTTGCACAAATTTAAGGTTCTTGATCCAGCGGATGAGGATGGAGCATTCTTACATAGAGTGGTGGAGGCGGCGCAGGATGTAGAGCAGGTGGATACCAGCGAGTTAGAAGGAAGGCCCGCGGCGGAGGCATCGTAGGAGGTGGAGGAGATACATGTAGTATACGGGCTTGTGACGGAGGCGCTTGTGGCGGTTGACGCATTGGTGGACGTGGCTCGGAGGCGGAGGTAGGAGCGCTGGTGGAGGCCTTACAGGACAGTACGTCTCGGGGAGCGAGGTCATGTGGAAGGAAACAAGTGGGTCAGGACCGATCGTCACCTTGGAGGGTTTGTTGTTTCCAAGTGTATTGAGGTGGGGGAGGTCTATGGAAACCATGAAAGATGGTGGAGACGCGTACAAAGAGTGTGAGGGTGATCGTGGTGGTGGCGAGAACAAGGGGTGAAGGAGGAGAAGAGGAGGTGATCGGATCAGAACAATGGAGAGGAAGGGTATAGAGTCAGTTGCCGTTTTACATAGAGAGAGCACACTGTTGCGTCTCACGAAAAGATTTTTTCTTTTCTCTCTCTATTCTATACATAACATTTTCTAATATACGTATAAGAATAAAATTACAAGTAAACTACAAGTTTCTCCTAATAAAAAATGCACATTGATCTCTCATTTTAGGTCTTCCTTTATGCGCTTTCCTCTATGATGGTGTGGAACATCTCCACCAACCAGCTAGTATCCTCAATAACCAAGTCACCTGCACCTTCCGCCATACCAACTAAGTTCAAGAAGGACGATTACGTATAAGGGGCCCGAACAGGGTAATATAAGGGATAACATGTGCTCTGGTCCCTAAGAAGGTCCATTTCCCATCATGGAACTTCTAGGCTTTTTCGAGATTATACGCGCTGAAGAGGAAAAGTTCAAGTCTCGGCCACCATCTCAGTCTCTTCATACACTCTCCTCATAATAATAGAAGTGGGTGCTTGCAACCCTTCTACTGCCTAACGCGGTGGAAACTATCGTTAGGAACACTGCGAGATCTGCAAAGTAGACTTGTTAGATCCAATGATCCTACAAGAGATCGATGAGTGCTATTGAGGAGATGCACCTCGTCTTGTTGGGACCTGGTAAGGCCATTTCCTTCTTCATATTTTTTCCTGGGAAACTCCTCAGTTATCTGAAGTACTCTCATCCTCTCCCCACATGTCTTCCATATAGGACCAAGGTGCATTTTAGGCAAGACCGGTGGAACCGAGTTGAGCTGGGAATTTTCTTTTTGGTCCTCTTCAGAAGAATAGGGACGGATCCCTACATCTTTACCTAAATTAACCAGAAAATCTATTACAAGGTCAACGTCTCAAACCTATCCGAGACCATATTTGACCTCTCTTTTATTAGTATCTCTTATTGTATAAATACAAAAGAATAAAAGTACACCATATTTTAAATACAAGAAAACACACATATCGTCTGAAATTTTAGATTTGAATTTTTATGTATTTTGTAATTATAATATAATTTACATTACCTTTTTTTAATGCGAGAAAAACTTTCATTTATAGATGGTAACCAACTACAAATATTTTGGGACAAGCTCCTAGACCGAGAATATAGTATGGGACCTTGTCAAAGGCTGGTGTAATGACGCTCTAAGCCGAGATGATACTTGTTGCTGGTATAGGAAGAGTCATGTATCCCGATAGAAGTCGGGTCTCCATTAGAAAAATCTTACTTGCAAGTTGTTGTCCAAAGCAATGCGGTCGTAGCTTCTCCAGGCCATGTCGGTTTCAGAATAACACAGTTGGTATCATACTCATCCTCGACCAATAAGGCTAGCCTCATATGCCCTTAAAAGACCGCAAGTCTATCAGTCACCAAGTCGCACGGCGCTACAAACTTGCAGACGATTGGACGCTAAGAGAGTATGGAAGGACATGATGAACGAGAGTGAGAGAAGGAGACGGAGAGACTAGTAGAGGAGGCATAAAGTGCTCCTCCCATAGTTTGGTGACGACAACACATCGACTTCATGAAAAAATCGTAAAATTCCATCTCTTGTTTATGAAGACAGAACAGAGAACAACACTATTGTTAAACGAGTACTTGTTGAACAATAATTCTCACAAGTTTTATCATAGGTAATTATCATGTATGTATATGTAAAAATATATATTTATAATTAAACTTAACTCAAATATTAAAGAGCTAATATAATAATTATGAGTTAATTAAATGCAATCTCTGGCTCGCCGGTTATAACGATTTCGTCCTTTATAGTTTTAAGGGTTCATCCCTCTCTTCTCTTTCCTTCTCTCCTTTCTCGCCATAGCCATCATAGTTGCAAACCCTTTCCTTCCTATATTGCGCCATTACCGTCCTCATCGACCATCCTCCCTCTCCGCAACAACACATGTTGTCCCATCATCATAACGCTTTGATATCCCACAGTTTCTCGCGATCGCGGCCCACCATCCCATTCATTGTCTCCTATGACGTCCTACCGACCGCCACCACCTCCACCTCTTGCGCCGCCTCTGCCCCTTCCACCAACGTCGTCACCACCCCCTTGCCACCAGAGCCGCTATTTCCATGCCCTTCACTACCACCGAGCCACTGCAACCGCCTTCCAATGCACGGTCTCTCCAGCCTCATCTACTGGATCAGGTTCTTGACATCTCCACTCGGGGTCAAAGAGACTGAAATCAGCAATTGTTGAGACTGATAGGGCACAACGGGTTGTCCCGTAGGAGCCCCAACATGTTCCAACCCCATCCACTAGATCGGGACTTTAATACCTCTGAGGTGTATATAGGGACGCACACTTCAGCCTGTCAAGTTCGGTACAAACTTGACATCCTAGTTCCCTCGTATCCTACTGTTCTCCTTGAATTCTCTCTATCCCTTCAAACGCCTAATACCATTTATCACGGGCAGTTTTAGGTTGGGTCAAGAAATAATTATTGTGAGGTGCAATTGAGTAGCCACTCGCGTGGAGTTTGTCCACCATTAGTTGTCCCTGTAATAGTCGGTTTCTAATCATAGGGCTAGTACATGGTGCTTACGGGTGAGGACTTATGTCTCGCCCTTTTACTTTCCATTTTATTATCGGTATTGTTTTCGGTCTCATGGTCCTATTTACGTCAGTATCATTTGATTTTTAATCAATAAAAAAATCTTATATGCTAAAAAATGCAATGTCCGTGATTATAATTAAGATTGAAAAATAAAATCTTTATTATCTATGGGTATAAAATTAACCATCAAAAAACATAATAGAAAAGGGAAATACTAATGACAGAGAGCTATGTGAGGGTTTTGGTGTCGCCTCCTCGTGAGCCACCCCAGCTTAGTCGGTCACCGACCTCTCAGCGTCATTCTAGTTCTTCTACTCCGTTGCCATGACGTTCTTCTCAACCTTCCAGGTTTCGGAGCAGGGCTTCCAATACTATACTGATGCAGTCTTTGGCCAGTTTTCAGAGCAGGACTTCCAGTACCGCTTTCTTTTCCCTCATCTTTCCTTCATGTTGTTTTAATACCGTCTGTGACAGTTCTAATAATTTAAAGATCAGCGAATATTGTGTTTTATATTTGTTTTTGTTTTATATCTGTTTTTCTTCGTAGTCAGGGAGTCTGTTCCTTTAACGTACAACTAGGTAGTGGGTTTCTGAACTCATAATATTGCACCTCTTAATGAAAAAAACATCAAAAAAATAATTTATGGACAGCTGATTAATATGATCATCAAGTTGATGTCTGTATTGGAACATTATTATGCACCTTTTGTAATATATAATTTTATTTACCTAATCAACGTGTCTCCCCCAATAACCGCATATAGCATAAGCACCGTGGTCCATTAATTAGCTCAGGTACGGTGGCTCTAGCAATATCTTCGATTCCTGCATATACTAATATTCTCTTTTTCCAAAAAATAAGTTTACTGAACATTTTCTTTGACTTGTGCATGTAACAAAGTTCAAGGAAAAGTATATGTGGTTGAGATGATCATGGTGGTGGAGCACTTAGTTATGATTAATCTAATTACTCACACATGATGATTAAGGATAAGATAGAAAATTGTAGTGAATAATAGTATTGGAAAATTGGATTCCGGGAGTCATTTTCTCTATGTTCTTTCAGTATTTAAGTGAGGTTTGTGTGTGTTTTTATAGAGATAATGGGCTTATAACATTAATGGAATTTTTATGATGATTAATTATTGTAAATCACTGGTAGTTATAATAATAATTGTGGGCAAGTTCATGAACTTGCTTGAATGGATACCAGAGGGTTTCTACTATTAATTATAATATAATAGTTTTCTTATCAAATAAATAATATTTGGTCAACCACTAGATAATATAATAATGAGTTTGTTGAAGATGATAATTATGATGCTAAACTGTGTGCTTAAACCCGGAGGACAAGAGAAGGACAATGAAGTAGACAGGCATGAAGACAATGTGGAATTATCATAATCACATGCATTATAGTTTTATGATATTATTAGTATTACCTCTCTCTATATATCTATAACTAAAGTATATGGGGTCCAATTGGACTACATATAATCTTAGAGGAGCTCTCTTCCCCTAACCTAGGATTTAGATTCTAGTTATAAGAGCATGCACATCGTGCGCACTGGATTCCGAACCGCGATTTGTGTTTTAAGATTTTGCGATTTGCAAAATCGTGTGTTGCGATTCATGGCTCCTACCGCGAACCACGAATATGATTCGTGGTTCTGCAACACGCGAGTCGAAGGTGTCCAATTAAGGGCTACCATGGTACCCATGAAAAGAAAAGAAAAATCGGGGTGTTGGCCAACGGTCCGATTCCAACGGTCAATTTTTTTAAAAAAATCAAAATAATTAATTTTAAATACAACAAACCATTTTTCTCCACTTATAAATACCTCTCACCTCATCCATCAAACAACCAATATTTTTCTCAAAATTCTCTCTTCTTTTCTCCCCAATTCTCTAATTTATATCGATCAAAAATATCCGACGACGAGGCTCAAACGAGGCAAGAACTCCGTGCTTATGAGTAACGACTCCGGTGGAGGACCGCCAGAATGGTACAGAGACCGATGCCAGAAATGAACACATTGAGGCAACGGTTCGAAAGTGTGGAATTTTCTCGGTGAGAGATTCACAGAGGTCGTCTCGAAGGCCACAACCGACTGATAAAGGATTATTTCGTCGAGCACCCAACTTATGGTCCCGATATGTTCAGGCGTGGATTTCGTATGTCCCGACCACTCTTTCAACGGGTTATGGATGCGGTAGCGGAGCATAATGATTACTTCATCCAGAAGCTGGACAATGCAAGACGCTTGAGGTTATCAACGCACCAGAAATGCACGGCCGCGATAAGAATGCTAGTGTATGGGTGCTCGACCAATTCATTGGAAGAAACCCTACGTATGGGGGTAACTACTATACTTAAATGTGTAAAAACATTTTTGTAAGGCAGTTATTGAGGTTTTCATGGAGGAATATGAGCAGAAGCCAACTCTGGAGGACATGTACCAATTACTCGAATCGAGGTACAGCTGAGGGTTCCCCGGTATGATTCGCAGTCTTGACTGCATGCATTGGGAGTGGAAGAATTGCTCAGTCGCATTGCAAGGAGCCTTCGGTCGGGGAGGATCCAACCATTATGCTGGAAGCGGTAGCATCCTGTGATTTGTGGCTCTAGCATGCGTTTTTCGGGATATCTGGCTCGAACAACGACATCAACGTCCTACTCGCCGACCACTTATTCGACTACGCTTTTCGTGGTCGTGACCTCGCCATGGAGTACGATATCAACGGGCATCGGTACGTGAAGTCGATTCGTCATCCTTATACTCACAAAGAGAAATTGTTTGCTAAAGTCCAAGAAGGTGCTCGGAAAGATATTAAACGGGCTTTTGGAGTCCTCCAAGCACGGTGGAACGTAATTTCAAGGCCCGCTCGGATTTGAAACCCGACGACTTTGACTGATTTGATGCATGTTTGTATCATTCTACACAATATGATTGTGGAGGATGAACGCAGACGGTACGAAGCCGGGATGGCGAATTGTATTTCGAGCCCCCTCCGGAAATACCAGCTTGGACACCACATCAACGATGGAATCAAGGATGGCTCATGTCCGACCGAGATCGGTTGTGTACTCGAATCAGCGTCACAAATGATGAGACCCATCGGCAACTCCAACACGACCTTATTCAGCACATATGGGTCGGTTTGGCGCGAATTACCATGGCTCAGACGACGACGACGATGACGGGCGATGAGTACTGAGATGAGTTAATAAATTTGATATATCAAAAGTATTTGTAGTTTGATGTACTATTCAGAGAGTAATGAAATTTCAAGTTTAGTTATCTATTTTATTTTATTTATTTTATTTATTAATTATTTTTAAATTTTAGTTAATTAATTTATTTATTTATTAATTTTATCTATTTTATTTAGTTTTTATTGTTTTAAATATGAATTTAATAAATTCAGCCACATAATAATTAATTATCCAGTCAACATCCACTCAGCACTTCTACAAACCATAATCCCCATACATGAACCCCTTTATGTGGTGCTCTTTTAGTTTCAGGGGTTAGCATCACAATTTATCCTAGTCACCACATGAATCCCGAATCCTGATCCCTTAAATGTGAGTCCCTTGATTTTGTTCTCTCTGTGAGCCCTATGAATTTCTAGCCCTACCCGTCACTTGTGGGAGAGTCTGTTACCATGCTTTTACGTCTTTCTTATACTTTTATTAATTCGTAGAAGGGTTGGGAACCCTCCTATTCCAAACCAATGGCTCTTCCATGCACGCCTTTACAAGCAATCTGTAAAATAGACTCGGCTTCTCTCCTTCCGTCGTTTGAACCACCCATACCACTACTTCTCACCAACAACGTAGCCTTATTCATGGCCTTTCTTCGTTTTCTCTATCGGGGGTACACGCCGATGGCCATTCAAACCAAAGCGGAATCGGAACTCTCCTATTGTGGGGCGTTCCCCACCAGTTCCCACTTCGGCGTCAGTGTCTCTCGGCCTCTTATCACAGTTGGGCGTGTCACTGAGCCCCCAAAATACGTGATGGGGTTTCCTACATCCTCTCTACATGGTATGTCTCAGTCGGGCTTTGACCCTCACTATCACGATCAAACTATTTCAATGTCGACCGACTCTTCCACCAGCCTCGCACTCCCACCGTCGACCTCACTCCCAACATCGATGCCAACTCTGATCACAGCCACCCCTCTGCCATAAGTAGACGACCTCCATGATGAACTATCTGCATGTTCATTTATCGTGGGGGAGGATGTAGTGATTGAGGTCTCATTCACTCTGATTGTCCCTGAGGCCCTAGCATGCCGGTAGTCTGGTAAGGTCGGCAGCCTTCTCACTTACCGGCCATACTGGAAAGACATTATGCTGAAGGTGGTTACGAAAGCCTAGGGACGATCTACATCAACCCTAGTAATCAAAGTTATGGAGCCAAGAACGTTCTCGTTCTATTTTGGTTCCCAAGAAGCAAGGACTAGGTCCGCCAAAGCAAACCCTTGTGTTTCGACAAGACAACGATGATACTAGAGGACATCACTGATATACTAGGGGTAGATATCCCCCAACTTGATAGGATCTAACTATGGGTGCAGACGGAGGATCTCTCATCTTCATTTATGACCCAAGCTACGGGAACCCTAATTGGTAACACCGTGGGGGATTGTGTGTGTATATCCCATGTGATCAGTGGGGCTTTTGCTGGGGAAGAAGGGTTCATGTCCGCTTCTGGATGCTTTGGATCGACCATTGCATAGGTCAATGGTACTTCGATTTCAAGAAATTCTACAACCGGTACGAGTCACTCTTACCTATGAAAGATTGTCCGTATTCTTCTTTAACTGTGTGAGAATAGGATTTACAGATCAGGACTGTGACAAGGAAACCCCAAGAATCCCCTGTTTTGATAAGTTTTTGGTTGTGGAAAATACAAACACGTTAGGTCAGAACGTTGTGACCGATTGGATCAAAGCTTCACCTCAGCCTCCAAAGTGCTCCTCGGCTTTGAAAATGTGACCATGAACATCTTTCCTACAACCCCACCACATCCAGGGACGGGACCGCTAGTAACACCGAACATATTACATAACCCACAGGTAGGAGGGATGGGCCAGATCCCATTGGGACGGGATGTGTCTCCTCAACAACGTTCTACTCTCCCATCTAGTACTCATTGGACTTGGCGAGGCTGCGTAGCAGACCTCGCCTGGTTGTTTGGGCCAACAAGATCTCTTATTCATGATCCACAACATCAAAATGTCGCCGTCAATCTTCCACCGAATATTGTCGGCACTTCGGAAGAGACACCACCTTCTTCCTGCAACGGCCATGCCTTGAAGACCAACCTCTTATCTCGATCCCCATGAACCAGATGGGGGAGCTGAAAGGACCTGGTCAAAGGAACCATAATGGTCACTGGTCTGACCCTTTCTTGTCGCTGGAGTATTTTCATCCTCCCAATGGAATTGGTGGTACGTAAAACGAGGGAGGATGTGCGGGTTTATGACAGAACCATTGCACGTGGTGGTAACATAACATACCTTCTTTGATTCCTTACCCTGGTCATTTTAGGAGAGAGATCGCCAGAGGAGGTGGTGGTGGATGGACGGGACGAGACCTAAGAAGGAGCACTCTAACAACGACATGGAGATGTAGAAGACACCCTATGAACGATTGAGAGATCCATGCGACATGCGTATAAATATTATTTTGATTTAATATTCATTTAATTTTGTTTTGCGTACAAATCTTATTTTGATCTAATATTTATTTAATTTTTGTTTTCATATAAACTGTGAAATGTAAGGTAAATTATCTTTACAAGTGTGGTTTTGGTTTAGAAGGTTTTTAGATCTCCAATCTTTTGGGTTGTATTGTCACGTCCCATATCCGGTTTTGACCGGACTCGAGACGTGAAGTAAAACAAAATAATTTAAAACGAACGTAAAGCCAAGACAAGTCTTTAATAACAATATAAAACCTTGAAAAACACCACGAGTCAACAGTAGGATAAAAACAGCGGTAAAAGTTCAAAAAGATAACGGTACGTCTCTAGACTATTAGCCTAGGACCCTCGCAAGCTCCCAAGCATCGAGCATCCAGCTAGTACACAACCCGCTCAGGACTTGAAAAACAACACGGTAAGTGGCGAGCTTTCGCTCAGTAGGAAAAGTAGCTAAGGTTATAAGCAAGCGCTCACCACCACGGGTAACCGTCCAATTAGGGCATACTAGTACAACACACAACTAATTTCCAACAGACTCGTAACCACAAACCTCAACTCAAGACCAACCCACACACAAACAAACACAAACGACCAAGCACAAACCGCAACCACAATACTTAACAGATCAACAAGCATAATGTAAACAGTAAATCACACACACGTCCCGTACCACAGTCCCCTACTCCGCCGGCTGTCCACAACCCGACTCTATCATATCGCACTGGAACACACAACATCGGCCTAGATATCTTCCCGGGAAACACACGGGGCACAATCTCAATACGTCATACCGGAATCTCCATCGGCCTAGACATCTTCCCGGTACTCCTTCGGGGCACGATAACACAAACCGTCGGCCCAGATATCCCATCGGACTACCCCCTCGATGTAGGTATCGTACCGGAACCACTACCCGGGGGATCGCGCATATGTAGGACCACACCGTCGGCCTAGGTACTACCCTACACCGGCGTACCCCCTCGGTTGTAGGTACCATACCGGAATAGAATTCCTCTTGGAACAAACATCAAGATAATATCACACATCGCAATGCCATATTTCACACACGGCTTACCAAGCCAACCAATCGTACCACAACATGTCACGTCGGTCTATCACTCACCCGACCACAACACAACCAAAGATTCACATCATAACAAACACGGCACACTCGCCCACATATAGCAACAGCATGTTCACCGGATATACTAATTCTTGACTCTTAAACTTATCGACGCAAGGTCACACAGCATACATCTCAAACAATAACAGACAATTCAATCAGCACACAACCTACGGCTCGACATGGCCAATCTACTAGCACAGCAATTTCCCAAGTATTGAAAGCGGCTACACTAGTGAATCACATCCAACATGTTACTAAGACTCGTCCGGTTTATTTCATAATATAAGTGATTGTTCCAGTTTTATTATTTCCTAGCATGCATACTAGTAACTTTCCACAATTAAACCGGTATCCGCTACGTTCCCTACCTCAAGACGAACACACAACTACGTCTCCTAGCTGCTGACGTCCTGGCTCGCTACCTCCGGTCTTCTCATCGATCGAAGCCGGACTCTAAATTACACGGAAAGCCAAATTAACAACGGTTCCAAAGTTAAATTAAAAGTTACGACCAGTACAATTTAAGTTCAACCGTTGTCTTTTAAACTCGAGCGTGCTAAAAGCGGGATTATACGGCGAATCGGGTTCGAGTACTCGACCCCGAGCACATAACCCGGTGCACGTTTCTCGAGGTACGGTTCCCAATGCACGGATCCCGAGGCGTGGGTTTCAAGGCACAGTTTCCGAGGTGACCGATTCAGTGTTTACACTTTTAATCCCGTTCTAAGTCCGATTAACAGTCCGGTGGTTCAAAGTCCCGACGTTCCTCAGATTTGTTCCAAAGTCCAGTTAAAACCATTTTTAATTTAAAACTGTTTTTGAAACCCTTTTTAATTTAACTCCGATTTTATTTTAACTCCTTTTCTTTTCTTTCAATTACTTTAATTTCTGAATCAAACTCGTCTAGATCCAAAAGAAGCTCGGGAAACAGAACAAAAGAGAAGAAGAAAAGGCTCGGTTTTAAGTATGGCCGACCACCGACAGAGACGCCGCCGGCGACCCAAAGCCTCCAGGGCCGCGATTCTCACCGTGAAGGAAAAGGACGACGGCGGGAGACGGCGGAGCACGTCGAGGTCTCGCTCGCCTCAGATTTGGACGATCTCGATGGTTCCGTCCCGGATCTGGTGAGCACGCCGGCGATGCACGGCGACGACGAGGGATCGGATACACGCTGGAGAAGAAGGCTCGACGAGAAGAAGAAGAAGAAGAAGGAGGAGGAGGATGGGTTGTGGTGGTCGGAATCGAAGCGGGAGGCGGCAGGTTGAGAGTGGGAGGGGATAGAGAGGGACAGTCAGGAGAGAGAGGGAGGAGGGACTACGGTGGCGACGACGGCCGTGAGGAAGAAGATGAGGCGAGAGAGGGAGGGTCGGAGATGAGGGAGAGGCTCGGGAGAGAGAGGCGGCAGCGTGAAGGAAGAAGAAATGAGAATTAGGGTTTCTGATCCCTAATTCGCACCTTAAGTAGAGCGGGCCTGGCTTAAACGGGCCTCTGGTGGAAGTTTTGGGCTGCACGACCCAAGCGAGGTGGAGTGACCGGGTCGGGGCAGGCCTACTCTGGCCGGATCTGCTGGTCGGGTCCGGTCCAACCCGGTCCAACCTTTTTTTTTCCAAAAGTTACCAAAATTTGATCCGTTTTCCAACCACGACGTCCCCAAGCGATTAAAAAAACTTAATCCTTTTTAATCGGAGCGGCCTTTACATGTATCTTTTTCTCAAGATTCTACCTTGGAATTATGAGTATCAATAAATTCATCGTCTATAAAAAAAGATAAATTATCTTATCAATTTCATGTTGTTTTTTTAAAGGGATATTTTCATCTCACTACCCTAACTATGTAGTTTTTTCATCTCACCACCTAGCATGCATTTTTTGTGGCACCTCACTACCCTATAATGCATTTTTGTGACATTAAAAACTGATTTTTAAAAAAAGAAATTTTAAAAACCAATGGCATGCTTTTGAAAATTTGATTGTTTGTGAGGGATTATGAACTTTTTAAGTGTTTTCGTCCAAAAATGGATGAGAAATTGATGGCGGGTATGAAAGTGAAAAAAAATATACATTCTAAGGTAGTGAGATGCCATACAAAATAGTTAGGATAGTGAGATGAAAAAAAAACACATGGTTAGGATAGTAAGATAAAAATAACCGTTTTTTAAATTATAAACATTTCCATATTAGAAACATATGATATACAATCCAATGTGAATATATATATATATATATATATATATATATATATATATATATATATATCATGTCTTTATCAAAAGATACTAACTTTTGACCCTTTTTTTTTGGAAAGGAGTACTGCATTAATTTTATATATCTATTAACGAAGATATACATATAATCTGATGAAAGCGCAGAAGAAAACGATAAGTATTGTAGATTCTAGACTAGCTAGCCTATATATATTACCGACTCCCGACTGAAACCAGAATGCAACACAAGGCGCCCCAGAACGTATAACCAAAGTGCAGGCCAAAAGTACAACAACGTGTACACCAAAAGTGTCACATAACGGGCATACCAAAGTGCAACTAGTGCACACAAACATGCATCTAGCTCACACAAAATCTGCAACAAGTATATTTATTTTAAAAAGCAGTAAAACACGAATAGAAAAACTAAACCTAACTGATCCAATACCGTTGTAGTCCTACCGCAGCCACCGAGACCCAAAACTACCACTGTCTAGAGACCGAATTGGTCGGAGCCTGGAGCACTCCACCGGGACAGCTTCAAATTCAACATACCAAGCACCACTTTGACAAGCCAGCCGAAGACATTGAGTTAACGCTGGTTCCGTACTCAATACCTCTAGCCACCACACGCCGAGTAGAGATACAAGACCTCACCAGGACACCTCCAGATAAAGGGTGTGTCGGAGCCGAACTCAGGGGCGGAGAGAGACCGGAATCTGCGATGTGAGGGAGGAGGAGGAAATGAAGGTGGATGGTGAGGACCAAACCCTACAAGTTTTATCCTCCGCACCAGGCGTGGTCTGCGAGAGGATTGACCAGATGGGACTGGAAAACCTCATGTCGGCTTTCCCAAGAGAAGCGGCGCTGACTGACGAGAGCCCAAACGGCACAGCGACGGCGGCGTCAAGCAGTAGCACCATAACGGCAGGGCTAAGGCTAGGTCGAGGGTCCTAGACGATAGAATTTTTTTATAATCTAAGTATTAGATTGTATCCCAATCTTTTTTTGTTAAATCAAGACATCAATATAGCACGTAAATTAAATCTTTTTGAGTCGATACATCAAGATATCGATGCCACGTAAATGAATTCTTTCTGGATAGAGCTTGGGAAAGAAAAAAAAACACAAAGTCCATAAAAATGAGAATATATGAGTAGCAAAAAATAGTATGCAGTCTGCAAGTTGATAAATAATGAGAACTGGTCAATGTCGACTACAATTAAAATAATACAGGTATCATTTCTGATGTGATAGAGAATGGTGGTATCCAACCAGAATACATTTGATTGTGAGCCCTTCATATCACGATGACTAATACTTACAGTTGCATCCTACGGTTGTGATTCTCCTATCAAAACTGATTTACGTGATTGGTGGTCCATCACCAGCCAAACAACACGATAAAATATGCTGTGCCTTTTTTGTCCCGAATTTCAAACTTAGGACCCCTTGCAACCTTCGAACACAGTTCTCTCTTTTTCATTTCTTTTTCTCAAATTTCATTTGTTTAGTATTATTTATGTATTGGTAACGTACAATAGGAATGCGCAGCCCACCTCTAGGGTTTTGCGGGTTGCAGAAAACGGCGATGGAGTTCTCCACTTTCACCGAGCACCATCCTCTAGGACAGTGCGATCTGCAGATGATGGCGATGGAGTCTTCTCTTCCCATCGAGCATAACAACACTTGGGTGCCGGAGACAGTGGCAGGGAGACGGCGGCCGGTCGTTCGTTCCTTCGTACTCCATCGGCTCATTCTCACCCACGATCCTCCTCACCAGTGTCGGAGGGGAGTTCGAGGGGGATGGAATCGCCGCCCTTCACAGTCTGTCGTGTGAAGGGAGCCAGGTCGGCGGCTACAGGAGGACGGTGTGGCCGTAAGTTGCATGGGAGTTTAGTGGGCTGTAGCCAGGGATTCTGGAATCGAACCCCGGTGCAGATCAACCCGAGTCAGACACCACCGGTGTTGGAAGGCAGGGTCGGGCGGAGGCGAGATGGGAGGATGGAGGCGGAGGCTGGGGATGGGAACACTGAGGGCTTCGTTGGACCATACGGGGGAGATGGGCTTCAATTTTGGGCCTGGCCATGGGGTCATGAGCTTCAGTTTTGGGCTTGTCCAGGGGGTCATGGACAGGGTCGAAGGGCCTAGGCCATGGGGGAGATGTGGGTTGGGCTTGGGCCTGGCCTGAATGTCTTTACCTTGGCGAGTCAAGTGACGGAGGAAGCTGAGGCTTCAACGGTGTCAGATGAAGGTTCACATGTAGCAGCGGCGGGGGGCCACAAGCACCCCCGCCTCCAGGAATGAATATGAGGAGGTCCAGGAAGGGGGTGGTCGACTGTGACCCTTTCCTGGCAGATAGATGGCGAGGGTACCATTGACAGTCGATATCTGTCTCCCCTACCAGTCCGGTGTCAGCAATCCCGCGTTCAGGAGCCCTAACATTATCAGTCAAGGGAGGACGACGCACGCTGACTCACCGGGGGAGATGGCGGTCCACCAGTATTTCCCGTTCACTCGGATTGCTCGCCCAGTGCCATTTGGTAGAAGTATGTTGTATCGGTATTCAGGGATTGCCTGGATGGTACCGCAGATTCCCCCTTCAACCGCCCCTATATATTGAGCAACTTTTAAATTTCTGTTATTGCTTTATGGTCTTTAATTGGTTTCTATATTGTACGGTGGGAATAGTTATGTGTTCATCATCCTTCTTCTGTTTCCAGTAATAATAGTACCTGTTCTTCTAAAGAAAAATGTATTGGTAACATTCTTTTAGTATTTTGATGTATTAATAACGGTTTGGACAAAATTTTAGTCAAGTTTACGCCATTTTGATGATCTATGATTTATTCATAAAAAGTATTAAATGTTCTATTATCAATACATAAGTGGTATTAAATAATCTGTAATCAATTCGTAAAGGTATTAAATGACAGTTACTAAAACAAAGAGATTGTTGTTAAACGTTACAAAACACATGGATACAAAAAATATGTTATCAATAAAAAATGGTACAAAAAGTAATTAACCCAAATGTTTACATACAGTTTGCTATTTGGTCCAAAACATACTTTGATATTATATTAAGGTCCAGACTCTTTTTTTTAATCGGGAACTAGATATTATATATCAACTGTAACAAATTAATCTTACAGGGAAGGACATAACGTCCCAGATTCCAGATTTTTGTCCCCACCGGCCGTAGCCCGTCAGGTGCTCATAGATCCATAAAGGTAGTCTGCTTTGTCTCGCAGATCCGAACACAAGAAATTCTTGATCCAACGTTTCAAAAAAATACATATCCCAAAACCTAGTCCTATCTAACCAAATCCTTATTCGTCCTAAAACAGGAAAAAAGAGAAGTAACTTAGCCTTCATTGCGGATTCCCCGAGACCCCCCGGCTGCAGTTGTCTCAGGTCTGTAGGTATAGTCCGTAAATAGGCCTCCCTACCCCCGCTTTAGGGCTTCATTCGTCCCTCGAGGGGCCACAGCCCCCCGCGATCGCATCATGTCCCTGAGCTTTTCCGGATAACTCAGCAAGTTCTTCTGTCTCCTTCCTCTTCTTTGTCTTTCGAGGACGAGGGCCAATGGCCGGAGTGTAGCGCAATATTCCTCGACGGATCAGTGACATCTCCCCCTTAGTGAAACGGTCCACCAGGGGGCTAGGTCGAACAAGAGACATAGATGCTGGACATTCCTCCCTCAGGATGATTTCCTTCGTTGGCCTAGCTGGCTGAGACTTCGGGGTGAGCTGCCTGGGTGGCGGCCTTACCGGCCCCGAAACTCGCGGTGGACCGACTCGATCCCTAGGTTTGGAAGACCAGCTAGGGTTTGTGTGATGGCGATATGACGCCCTCGACCGATCTGGATGGGGTCGTGGTGGCGCCACCTTGCTCGGATCTCGTGGATGGCACGCATGCAGATGGGGCGGGATCTCCCAAAACCAGTCCGCTCTCCGAAAGGTCCCTGCACGATCCCGTTCGTCATCCGAATACCAGAACTCATCTCAATAATCCACCTCCAGCCGATGGTACGGTGCCCAACCACCGAATGGTCCGGGGGGGCCGATCAGCCACGGGGGCCTGTGCTCCCAACAGTGCATGGCCATCGTCCCTCCCGGTGATGCATGCTCGGCGGCCAGAAGAGCGAGGTGCCCTGGCGGGGAAGCGGCGGCGGGCGCGAGTGCGTGCCCTGGTGGGGAAACGACGGCAGGCACGGGGGCGTGCCCTGGTGAGGAAACGACGGCAAACGCGGCGCCCATCCCCGATGGAGGGACGCTTCCTCGCCGTGGCGGTGGTGCGGCTGCGGAGTCTGCATAGAGGACGGACGCGGGTAGTTCATGAAGATGGTGGAGCGGTGGCCGGGATCGGCTCAAATGTGGCTGACGGTTGCGCAAACCCTAGGTAGAGTACGAGATCACCTCAGGAGAGGTATGCAGAGCGCTTTTTGGTCCAGACTCTTTAAAAATCAGAATGTCAAAGTTTAAATTGTTTATTTAAATCAGAAGAGGGTATATTTGAACCTAATACGATATATTAATAATAACAGTTCGAAGGTACATATTAGAAAACGGTCGTTGGAAAAGATCCACAAACCGTAATCAAGACAGAAAACATAAACATCTGACAGTCCAAACATCTTGAAATTGAAAGAGAACAACTACGGAAAACAACAAGAAATGCATAAATAGAAGAGATTTCATACGACTCTAGGTTTGGGCTCCAGGAGGATATTGCTATCGTGGTCGCGACAACTGATACGATTGTTGATGGCAGAGAGTTAAGGCATGGTCACCCTTTTACCAAGCACTAAAATGGCACAATTGGGTTATGCACTCACGAGGGTCCAACTGACATCGTCCCCCCTTTTATGATAATGAAGTCCTTTAAAAACCTAAAAGTACAGGCTCTCGATCCGGTAGGAGAATACAAGCATGTGACTGGTATCTGATATTATCAGTGTTGATATCTGATACAAAATTTGTCAATTTCGAGCTATATATTTTTTTTATCAGCTAAGCAATATATAAAACTTGCTCTTTAAAGTGAAGAGCAGAGAAAGAAGAACAACCTTGGAGCGTTCCACTCCAATAAGAATCTCACACAACCAACCTCAATAGATTGAGGCTTTACATGAACCACACATGAACACAGATGAAGAACAGAAGGCCAATACCCAACTAGGTGTATACATGAACAGGCGCAAGAAGACCGTGAAACAAACATAAAGACATAATAGTTCTAAAAACTGGATTTATCCACCATGAAGCGCAAGTAAATAACAGGTCCGAATACCCTAATTTATCCACTATTAAGCACAAAAGAAAGCAGCAGTCACCTACAACCCAAGGTATCTCTTCCCCAATCTAAGCTGGAATTACAACGACTCCCATCTCAACAAAACCCCAATCCCATAACCGGAACAGAGGTCTTGAAAAGGCGGTGGTCAGTACCACGATCGACTGAGACTACACCAGTGCAAATCCACCAGAGCCCACAAGCCCGAACTACAAGAAGGAAAGTATTCCTAGGGCAAGAGCCATATGCCCTCGCCGGCAACCAACACCGAATCGACGATTCTGAGCCTCAAAGGTGGTCGGGGGCACCAGAAGATCAATAAAAAAATCGGTAGGGGGGGGGAGGAGGAAGACCAAACAAAGAAGGATAAGAGATGAGAAGAAAACCTCAAGAGCCACAGACGAGGGTCGAGGTCCCAGTCTGCATACAGAGCCATATTGAAGAACAGCCGACTCACCAGCGACAACAACAAACCAGATCCGCGTCGATCCAAAGATAGGAAGTACGTCCCACACCGAAGCCAGATCACGTCGTCGGGAACTGATGAGCAATCCTCTTCCTCGAAGACGTAAAAGGAGCCGCGACTGAAGCATTTGGAACGGTCCAGATCCACGACTAACCTCCCAAAAGATAAAGTAGATCGTTCCACGACCAAATCTATCTCGTATAGATAAAAGCAATAGCAAAAGAAATTTCATTTCCATACTCTCCATAAGAATTTACATGTTCTAACAGAAAGAGTGAAAAACTTAGTCTCCACATTAACCTGTAAAATTACACAAAAGTTGTCCATTATTATTTGCTAAATCTGGTAAATAATCAAAATTTCAATTTCCAAATCTAAGAAGACCAGAAATTGATTGCAATGTGTATATATAATTAGGCAGGTATGGCTACTTGTCTTTTTTTAAACGAGTAATCGGGGAAGTGCATTGATTCAATAAATAAATCATACAAGGTAGGGCTTAAAAGCTCTAGGTTCCAAATATGTGTCCTGGTTGTCCGTAGTCAATCCGGCGCTCATGGACCTGTAGAAAAATAATGCTTTGGATCGCAGATACTAAGTTAAGACATCCCCTTACCAACATTTCAACAGTACAAAAATAAAAAGTAAAAGTCCAAGATCCTAACAAAATAAAGTAGTCCAAACTAAAACGATAAACTAACAAACCATAACGGTCCTTATTGAAACCGAAGACATCAACTCAGAGAATCCTGATGTGTTTCCCTCCTTTCTTCCTCCCTGTGCTAGGATGTCGTGGAGAAAAGCATCTCTTTATCGTCCTGCCCCCGAATCTCAAACCCGTCTACCGGCTATCTCCCGATCGTTGTTAGACGAGATTTGTACCTAATATTCACCGGAGAAAAGGAAAATCTGAGGGACGAAATGGAAGTCTCTACGCTTGAGAGAAAGATGGCCCGAGAGAGGTGGAGCAATGGAGGCGACGACGTAGACAACCATGGCAGCTAGCAGTGGTCGGCGGCGACATACGAAAAAGTAGGCGGCTAGGGTTACCGTCTCGCCCCCCGGATCCCAAACCCGCCTGTCGGCTATCTCCCGATCGTTGTTAGACGAGATTCGTACCTGATATTCACCGGAGAAGGGGAACATCTGAGGGATGGAGTGGAAGTCTCTGCGCTTGAGACGAAGATGGCCCGAGGGAGGTGAACCAATGGAGACGACGATGAAGACAACTATGGCAGCTATCGGTGGTCGGCGACGACGAACGAAAAAAAAAAGAAAGACGACTAGGATTTCTCGTTTTGGCGACATGGTTTTTCTTTGTTGAGAGCTCTCAAAAATCCGGTTTTCAGTTATTTCTAATGTGCATATGTACTGTGGTCTGTCGACATGTTAATTAGCCTTACTATATATTTATAGACCCCACATGGCATAAAACCAAATGAAAAATATAAATAAAAATCAAAGCACACAAGTGAAGCAAAGAATGGCCCTTTATAAAGGTATCTCCATAACCTTTGTGATAAATAATCCCTCTCTATCTCTCTCTCCAAACAAAGCTTCTCATCACTCTCCGACCATTTCCGCTCTCAGCTGGCGCCGAGATGTTTCGGATGCTCGCGGCCATGCGGCACAACATCAGGAAGAGCCCCCGAGTCGCCGACGAGAGCATGTTCGGAGGAAACACGAACAATGGAGACGAATTGGCGACAAGGTTGCCGAGTGGAGGGGGCGCTTGGAGCGACGCCTTCTCGGTGATGCTGAGCGTGGTGCGGGCGCCACTATCGATCCTCACGTGCTTTTCTCACCCGCACGTGACCGGGGCCGATGGGGTTTGGGTATCCGGGGAGTTTGCGCAAGTTTCGGAGATGAACCATCTTATGGTAAATGACAGCATGCGCTACGCCATCTTGATGTAGAAATTGATTATCTATGTAAGTAAAAAAAATTACTATTATAATTGAGTTATTAAGAGGAGAGGAAAAAGATGAAGATCTTAGATAAATTTTACTCATCTTGTAAAAAAATATACTGTTTTTGTACTCAATAATGCTACTGTGTCACAGAATTTCAAAGTTTAGTTTAAGTTCTTGTATGGGTTGAATGATCAGGCGATATTATGAAGAAAAAAAATTAATCTTTTAATTTTGTAATTTATGAAACTTTAAAAATAGTAGAAGAAACTACTCAAAAAAAAAAATCTTAGTACGAAATTTCTAATTTTAGGAGGAGAGGACGAGGAGGAGGAAAAGTAGGTAGCAAGTACCACCCAGCAATTCTATATGGTCCCGAGTGGCACTTTATAAAAAAAAAACAATACAATTATTGTAGCATTGTTATTTAAGAAATATAATAAATATTTTTTTAATTGAAGTTTAATTGTTTTCTTTCATCTCTACCTTATTTAGGGTCTAGTGCTTTATTTTCCGTGGAATTTATTTATGTACTTTTCTTGCCTTCATCTCATCATTCTTTTAGGGTAAGTTAATAATTTATGAAAATCACTTATAAAAAATGATAGAGATTGAGTGTAGAGCATCTTCAATACAAATTGTCCCGATGGGATCATTTGCAAGAGCTCATTGCTATTTTTATGAGAGAAACTGGAAAAGTTAAGTGTATTGAAACAATGTCACAATGCAAATAATCCAAATTGGGCTAATTGCAAAAATCTGTGACAAAAACATAAATCTCGAACTTGTGGTCATTTTGTGTGGCTGACGGAAAGGATCTGTTGACAAATTCGATTGGGGTTGAGCGAATTAAACGTGCAACAAAACCATCACCCCACTCAAATCGTCCCACCAAATCACTCGTGCAATAAACCCGTTTGTTTTCCAATTCACCTTGACGATGCATTTCTTTTTTTACCGAATCACCTTGCATTTGCATAAGACCTCTAACACGTAAAGAGATTACAAGAACGTCGTTAATAATCTAGACATGTCTAATGTCTTATTCCCAACTATACTCAGTGGTTTATCATGAATATGTTTCATCTTCACATGTTGATTGCTAATTTCAATGAGTTACGTTACAGATCATAAGAGAGAAGTCGAATCTCTTTAACCATTAAGAACTTCCCCTCCCGTGATAGATATAAGTCACAATCGGAGATGAACATTTAACAAGAACAGGGAAGTCATCTCTTGTGCCTACTGTATCGTCGTCTGCGTGATCACAACGACGTCAGGTATCCTTCTTCCTTGTCCTTCGCACAATCTGGTGCGTCCAAAAAGGGCGAGTTGGAAGAAAAAGATTCAGGCTCCACTGCTGGTTCCTCCTCCATCCCATACACTGCCGCCACCACTGAAATCGTCTCCCCCACTATTACTGACGATGGAGGCTTATGATCTGGGGGCACAGCCACCGAACCACTCCTTGCAGACGATTAGACGGGGACGTCTTCCTAAATGGACGGCTCAATCGTCTCCTCCCCTCCAGTCTCCAATTAGGATTCCGGAGGGACATCAAGTACAGGTCGGGGAGGGGCCCTGGTCGTCGTTGGTTGGAACTTCCGCTCTTCCGAACGTGGAACGCATCCCCTATATCTCATCCATCCCATTGCCTCGATTCCTTCTGAATCGGAAAGAACCCTTGCCTCCGCCGCCACCAGTGCAGGAGGGGCTTTTGTCCCCTCCTCCGCCTCTCTAGTCACCATCGTGCATGCTTGTAGTGACGAACCATGATGCTCCGCTCCTAGACCTCCAGAACAGCTTTTCGGGCTGCTCTTTGCGGTTCGATGAGCCCTTGGAGATCACCGTCACTGATGCCTTGATCAATCCGGCCGCTCTCTCCCGCCAGCAATTTGGGATGATTGGTCGCCTCCTCATTGATCGCCAACCTCGCAAGGATACTTTGTTCTGGATGCTTCACAAAACTCCCAAATTTCTGTGGGAATTGTGGGTGTATAGGTCATAAACCGACCGCCTGTGATCACGAGATGCCAGGTATTCACACTTTTACAAGTCGTTGATGCACTACCGGAAGAAGAGGAAGGATAGGGGCTACGCCACGAATTGGAAGAAGTCGGAACGTGTTCCCCCAGGATTCGCCCCACTAATCCATGACACTGCACCTAAGGCCACGTACCTCGTGGGCGAGACACCGCCATGACTCATAACACTGCACCTAATGAGTGTGCTTCTGGGTCGGAATCAAGGGGGTCTCCCCGGACTGGACCATCTTGGTCTAGTCAGCTCGGGGCGTCCAAGGAGATGCCAGGAATGAAGAGGGGCTCGGCTGGAGAGACTCGAGAAGATTAGGCGAGGGCTGAAAAATAGCCCCGCCAGGCCCCATGAGTCTCCCGATAGACCTCAGGGACAAGTGGATGGAACCCCTGAGGATAACCTGTCTGTCATTCACCCCCGACGATCACATGTTCAGTTTTACATCAGAAGAAGAGCGTCGCTCTCGAGTGACCCAACGGTATTTAGGCCCTACCTTGAGCAGTGTTCGTCAATATTTCTTATGTTTTGTTTGTTTTTAGTTATTGTTTTAGTTTGTTTTAAAGTTTGGCTTCAAAACGTCATTGACGTCTATTGGTTCTCAGAGTTAGTGTGTTTGTCCCGTTAGGGCCCTCAAACATGTAATAGCTCTTCTTGAAAGTAATGAAAGTTTCCTTTACTCAAAAATAAAAATCACATACTAATTTCAGAAATATGCATTTTTATTAAACGGACAACAAGATATTGTATTATTTATGCCGACCAAATAATACAAGTAAGGATAAAAGTCTTGAAAATATAATATTTTTTGAGCCTTTCGTACGACACCCGATGCTCGTGAATCTGTAGAAATAGTCTAATTTCCATCTTATTCAAAGATAAAAATTCTTACGTCCTATCCTGAATTGAGAATGTAAAATACTGAAAGTAAACGACATAAAAAATATCCAACCAAAACAAACTAAAACATAAAGGAAACAACAAGAAAAAACAAAAAATTCTTGGTGTCACAAATGACTGATGTGTGTTTAATTTGCGGACCAACCAATTTACGGTCTCCAAGTCTTTCGGTTTTGGTTTCGGATGAGGCGGACCCTTTTATCCATAACCGAGCTAGGCTATGGGAAACCTGATTACAACACTGAGGTACACAACAAATCACCACATCTCCTAAAGCATATAACGAGGACAAAATGTCCTCAACAATGGGCTCTTTCATGGCATCAGAACACTGATCGCAAACATCTGAAACAACATTCAGCTTCAAAGTTCCACAAGAAGGAGAAATCCAACGTATGCCTGGACCTCGGGCCTAGCTACCCACCCGACCATGCCTATCCCTGAGGGAAGAGGAACGAAACTTCGGAATCCATCCCTGACAAGTTGCCGCCAACAGATCAAGGTCCCTCCCAAGCTCCCCGTGAAGAACCCGATTCCTCTCGCTCCAAATCATATAGGCGATCATAGCCTAGACTGTAAGGTCCTCATCTGATATACTCTCTCCTAGAAAAAATAAGACATCATAACTAGATAAAGACCTGATAGAGTCAACCCACACACCAAGGGGCGAAGCGTTCCACGCTTTGACCGCTGACCTACACTCAAAGAACGTATTGGAAATATGACGAAACTGACTATGACTGCTCAAGGTGTTGCCTAAATGTTGCATACTCTGTAGAGCGCGACCGAACCTGCTTTCATCAGTTTCAAAGGGAGGAAAGCGACGATGGTAGATGTGATTCAAGGATCCCTCCCAGTAAAAGTCCCTGAATCCTTGGGTAGAAGCGTTGAATCTTCGCTCACTAATCATTAATCTTGCACAAAGGAACAAGACAATTAAGGTGAAACAAAACCAGATTGGTCGAGGAGGGTGTAGTGACGGAGGCCATGGAGAAGGACGCGCCGGTGGCGGCTTTAGAGACGGCGACAGCGACGGCTTCACAGACGCCGACTGTCACGCCCCAAATCCGGTTCTTGTCCGGACTCGAGGCATGACTAGTAATACAAGGATAAAAGAGATAACAATTCATTAATAAGTTCCTGAAAACTCCGATAAGTAATTCAAATCCATAAAATTCAGTGTAAAATATAAGTAACCCTCCAGGGGTGTAATAATAAACCTCCACAAAGTTTGTTCTTAAATAAAAAGAGATAAAAGTGAAGTCTCTATTGACACCCACACCGAGAAGCTCCCGAGCCTCTATTCCTCAATCAAGCCTGTAAGCACAACAATGAACTCACAGGGGTGAGCTTACGCTCAGTAGGGAAAACATAAAACAAGGTAAACCTTAAACTCCAAAAGAATCAACGGCAACGTCAACAAGATCCATAATTCAACAACACAGTCAACAAGGTAGTTCATAACAATACGGGAAACAGGTAAACCAGCCAATGCCGTGGCACATGAAGTCTCCACCCTCCGATCCACATATGATGTGTCCTCTCGGATTTTCCCTCAAGTCCAGAGGAGACGCATAACATTGAGGCTACCGGAAACACCCTTCAGGGCACATATCATCGGAAGTCTCAGAAACGTCTCCAAAGGACTTTATGTCCTCGGGAACTAAGGTATTACTCCCAGAGGAAGCATACACTTGGACAGTTCAATAATAATCAGTTAAATATTGAATAACGCACTCAACTGGAAACACTAAACCATCCAATTCCAACAACCACCAATCTATTACCACACATAACTCACACATCACCAGTTCACCACAACACACAGTACACGAATCACATAACCACAACACACCAATCACACAATCCCAACTTACCGTTCACTTACCAGTTTCGAACCAACGGGGCATCGATCACCTGATTGCACCGCTCGGTACAACCAGTCATACTCGATGCTCCAAGCAACCATTTAAGCAAATCAAGTAATCATTCAAATACAATCAACGATCAAGTACGAGTTTAATCAACCAATCATAAAAGCCTTCAAACGAGCATTCGAACATGCAATTCCACTAGTTCCGTTAGACTCTTTAGCCTATCCACTAAGCAACCAACAACCACGCATGTGATCCTAACACGCAACTAATCCGAGGGCTTTGCCAAGGCTCCTCTACCAGACAAACAATTCTCAAGTATTGAAAGCGAATTACACTAGTGATTGGCATCCTAATCGTTCACAACTAGACACTTCCGGTTATTAGTAATTGAAAGACAATTATGCTAGTTATTCGCATCCTATAGGCATTTCTAGGACCTTTCCGATTTTATTAGCCTAACATCCATACTAAGCATTTAAACGAGAGGTTAAGGCTTTCCCTACCTCAAGGTCTTCCTCTCAACACTCTGATGATAAGCCCGGTGGTCGCCACTCCGTTCTTCGCACGGGTCCCGGCGTGATCTTTTCTCTTCTAGCTCGGGTCCAAAATCTTCGCTCCCGAGCGAAGTCCCGTCTAGGTTTGACACATAAAATGTCCAAATCAAAAAAGATAAACGTCCCAAGGTCCTCAGATGCTTAAATCCAATCACCAAAAACTCACCTTTAATTAAATAAGGTTGATTAATTAATCTGGTTTTTAAAATGGTTTTAAATGACTCGGGTTGACCCGGATCCAGACCCTGACCCGGATCCAGACCCGGTCCTGAAGTCCAACTGGGCCCAAGGCCCGGATTCTGTCTTGCTCGGCCCAAAGCCCAATCTGCCTCGCCCGGCCCACTCCTAACCAGGCCCAAGGCCCACTCGGCTAGGGTTTCTGATTGTCCCGAGCCTGACCAGCCGAGGATGACGGCGGCGAGGGTCGGACTTCGCTGTGGTGGCGGACGGCGTCAAGTGAGCTCGACGGAGGGTTTTCAACGGTGGCTGAGGCGGAAGGGGCTCGGAAAGGTGAGAGGAGCTCGACGGAGGGCTCCCGAGTCTTGCCCCTTCCCGATCTGCTTCGAGGGTACGTCGTCGGCGTGGAAACGAAGGCCGGTCGCTTCTCCGTCCACGTCCGACCAACCGAGTCCCGAAGCCCAGGGTTCTCAGGCCAAGGCTACGGGGAAGGTGGAATGGTCGAGAACGCACTCACCGGCGTTAGGTTTCGGCGCGGCGGGGCCTCAGACGAAGAGGGGCGGCGGTTCTGCGTTGAATCGAGCGAGAAGGAGACGAGGGTGTCTCTGGTTTTGGGGGTTTCGTTGCGAGGTGAGGCAAGCGGGTGAAGGACGAAGAAGAGGAGGGAGCTGGGCGTTGTCGGAGACGAGACGGCGGCGGATCTGGGTTTCGTTCGCGAGGGAAGGACGAGAGAGCGTGGAGGAGTGGCATGGGGAAGCGTGCCGCAAATGGAGACTGAAGGGACGCGTTATACCCTTTTGAAGCTAGGGTTGGCTTCGTCTTGGCCTGGGTCACGTATTTCCGATTGGGCCTGCGTTGGCCCAATCCCAGGTTCAGTCCAAAAACCACATCTGATTCAACCCCTCTCTTTTTTTTTTATAAAACAAAACCCTTGTTACACTTTCCTACCTCCACGATTCAAAATGCACTTTACTACACTTTTAAAAGAAGCGGGTTTTACACCGACGGTTTAGAGGCGGCTTTAAGTTCGATTGACATCCAGGTGAGCCGGACAACAGCCATCAAAATTGCAGAAGGGGGACCGAACAAAATTAAAAGACGCTTCGTTGGTAGTGTGAGGAAACCAATATTGTGGTAGCTAACGACGAGTCAAAACTTAGTAGAAAAAAAAATCTTTACGTAACTCATAAAAGAGGTACATGGAAGGAGTATAAGGAACAAACAAGCGTAATTATATCATAGGCCATAACAAACACAATAACCATACCCATGACTTTTTTTAACGACCACATCAAACTATTCAAGTTAGGTTTATTTTTGGTGTTACTGTCCGTACGACTGATTTACTTTCTTTATTATATAAGAGCCAATCCTTTTATTTGAAAGAGAAGAAGTCATATTAATGCTCTTAAAAAACCAGCAAACAATTGAAAGAATCACACGAAGGGATCTATGTGTTATGGCTGAATGGCTGCTAATATTCATTCCTACATAAATAGGGTGTGAGTCAACTCATGATCGTGCTTCCCATTTCCTTCAACCCCAACTTGGACCATTGTTGTGTTTTCTCTCTTTTTGCTTATCATAATCAGAATTTCAAACTCGGGCGCATTCAATTACTTTCTTTGTTTGGTGATTGCCAACCCGACAATCTAGTAGCTACCTATCATAATAAGCCTAGCGTTTAGCCTTAGCCTTAGCCCACCTTGACTTTCTTTCTATGAGAGCTATAGGTCCACCTAATCATTACAATCAGGGGGTGGTAATTTTGTCAAGGTGGGTTTCTGGTGGAGCTCGAGGTGCTGGTGCTCTTGTTCGCCGGAATTCGACAACGACTTTCTAGTCTCGAGATCCTTAGTGCTTCCATACTTCGAACTTTGTGACCGGAGACTTGCTTCTTCTCCATCTTCGTTGGAGCTTTTCGGTTCATTGTGCTACCACGACTTCCTCCTTTGACCTTTTCTGCTTCTCGGGAACTTCGTTGAGGGAGTCCAAGTTCGCACGTCGGATCTGGTTTTGAGCTCTTTCCGGGTTTGGGTTCGCTCGTGCTCGGTATTATTACAGACCTTCCCATTCGGATCCTCGTTTGTTGTTGGCCGGTGAGGGTTCAACGGTTTCGGTATCGGAACGCTCAGGTTGAGTTCCAGTCTTGAACCCCTAGTTCATGGAGGGGCCAGTCTTCGGTCGGTGGTGTGGTGGTGGAAGAAGGGTTGTTATTCTTTCTCCAGACACGTTCGTGATGGTTCTCAAACGATTTGTTTCAGATTTTCCGTGGGATGCGTTTCTCGATCGTTTGGATCTTTGATTCGTTGTGAATCTGATCTCGTCCCTCATCGTCGCGGATGGTCGGAAGCTTGGTGGTGGCGTTTCGCTTGTCTGTAGGTTTTGGTGGCATATCTGTCTGGGTTGAGGTTGGCTCGTGTTTGGTATAACTACATGCCTTCACATTTGGGTCTTTGCTTGGTGTTGGTCGACGATGGTTTATCGGTCATGGTTTCGGAATGCTCAGCTTGAGTCGAGCCTTGGATCCCCGGAAGTGTTGACTTCCTACTACCTGCTTGTTGGAGTGTGTTGGTCGGAAGCACGATTGTGGCGTTCACTTATCTGTTGTCTTTGGTGTCAGATCTTTCAAGGTTCGGTTTGGTTCATGCTTAGTATAACTACAGGCCTTCCCCTTAGGGTGCTCGCTCGGTGTTGGTCAGTGAGGGGTTATCGGTCACAATTTCGGTACGCTCAGCTCGAATTTCAGTCTTGGATTCTCAAAAGTGATGTCTAACTGCTGCCTGCTTGGAAGCCTATGCTCGTTCTCAATAGAAATATCGGTCCTCCCCTTTTGGGCCTTTTCTTGGTGTAGGTCGGTATTGGGTTTTGGAGGACTGAATTCTAGCTCCACCGTCCGCTTTCGAGCTGACCTTGGATGCTGTCGGCAATTCAGATTTTCTTGGGACTTGTTGCAGCTACCTACCCATGAATCTGGGAGAGTTGTCCACGATTTGGTTTCCCTTCCACCCTTCGAAACCAAGTCTTGCATCAATTGTGGCAGCGTGTCAGTATATTAGGCACACCAAGCAGGGCCTCTCAGGGTGGGCCTTTGTGTCGGCTTGCCAGAGAGTGCTTGGAGTAGGGTACTTCTGCCTTGATGGTTGGTATGTTCCCGAGGGAATATTAGGGCTTGGGTCGTTGGGACTGACAATGGATTGGGGCTTTTGGGTTGGACATGGGTCCATAAGCGTTGATCCAGGTGGGGACGAGATCTTTTTCGCACTCCCCCACGTGTTCCTAACAGTTGAAGCAGAGCTTCCCAACCCGTAAAGTTGGTGGGGCGAGGGATTTCTCCTTGCAGGCAGATGTGACCAAAAGAGGTAGTGATATACCTTCCTTCTCACCCGACAGGGGGGCTGGGTAACTTCGGGTAGGTTCTTCAGGCTTCGAGCTTGTGTGGATCTGGGATTGGGAGGACAGTGGAGTTCTCCGAGGTCATCACGGGTGAATGCTGAGAGCGAGGGACGAAGGAAGGATGAGCAAGACACATAGTCCTCTTGGTGCGCTCTGGTTTTATGAACTCCCGCGTGGGTTCTGGTGGCATGACGGGATGCGATGAGACGAGGCATGAGTCCGTCTCGAGCCCACCATTTGTCGGCTTGAGACTCGATGTAGGTGTATGTATCTCCGGTGATGTGGGCTTCAAGAGGGGTGTCAGAACCGTGGATTCCATTGATGGGTATGATGGTCGTTGTATGTGAGACTTACAGATGAAGGTTGGATGCGACGATACGCTGATGAGGAGAGTTGAGAGAGAGAATCTTATTGGAACAAATTTGAGCATTCTAGACTAGTTAAATGAAAGTTTAAAAGGCATTTGTAAATTGATTGTTTCATTATAAATTAATAAAATATTAATTAATATATGGTATATGATTAATTAATTAATAATTATTTTAATTAATCCTATGACTATGAATTTATAAAGTGAGAAATGTATTTGACCACCAAACCTAACACAATGAACCAAAAAAATTACAACTAACTATTTGATTAGTTTCAATGCAAACGGAGTTGTGTCTACTTTATTCAACAATAACCATCATTTGATTTGGGAACTTTGGCTGCCTATCCGTATCATCCTATCTGAAAAGAAACTTGATTTTTGTTAAGAAATAAAAAATTCAAATACCGTACTAAATTTTCAACTAGCATTAGCAGGCCAATCAGCTTAGTTGATGTGTAAATAGCATAAAAATTACTGCTTAAGAAGATAAAGGCAAAGCAGTAACAGGATTTTAATGCTTCTAATCTTTCTTTCTGTCTTCTTCAGGGCTATCAGAATGTCCAGGAAAAAGAAAAGGAGTGAATGAGACGAGAGTGAGACCCATATGTTGGTGAAAGCAAAGGTACCACTCAACTCTAGTAATCATCAAGGCAAAATAATAATAATCAATTCAATGACCAACTACAATCCCGCTCTAGAGAGAGACTCTCTCTTCTCTCTAGAAGTCTCGACACCAAACCCTAGCGTCTCCCTTCCTTTTTCTCTGGTTGTCGCCGGTGACTTTCATGTCGTCGGCCATGGGAGTCACCGGTGGTGCTTCCCTTTTCCTTCCTCGTTTCCTTGTCTTTGTAGCTTACCACCTGCGGCGCTTCGACTTCTCTCTACCATCGGCGACGAATGGTTCAGATCCGTGTGAGACGTTCTTCTACCCTTTGTTGTTGACGGGGTTTGGATCTTCTGGCTGCTTAGCTCCTCGTCTTCTCCGGGTTTCGATCTCTTCGCGGCGGGGCTCACGTTTCCAGTCCATCTACTTCCTTCTCTGTTCCCCAGTTTTGTCCGGACCTCGTCGGTTTGGTGAGGTGTTTTGGCCCTGTTTTGGCCTCGATTTGGAGGATAGGTTCTTTGGGAGGGAGTTCTCTCGGCGGAGCTGTCAGATCTGGACTTGCTGAAGCTACTGCCTTCAACCTTACTCATCTCAGTTCTTGGTAAGGGTTATCTTTACTTTTCTTCACAATTTACTCCTCCCCGTACCAGATCTGTTAGGTTAGTTTGTTTACACTTATCTTCTCCCCCCTGGGTCGTCGGTCCGGTGTTGGCCACCGACGAGATCTCGTTTGAGATCTGAGATTAACATATCTGGTGTGGCTTCTTTCCCTTTTGTCGCTGGTGAACCGACCTTCCTCGCCATTTCCTCTATTCCAATCTTCTTTCCCTTATCCGTGATTAGCGGATGAGGCCCTACAATTGGTGTTGGCCTTTGTTTGGGTGTTGCCTAACGACGTCTTGAGGATTGTGGATAGGGGATGGAAGGTAGGGATTCGGTTTCTCTGTGTAAAAAAGGGAGAGTTGTCCCAGTATTCTAATGTGAGGGGTACGGGGTTACTGGTTGGTGTTATTTGTGGAGAAAATTTTGATTCCTGTCTTTAGGGCTCGGGTGAGGTGTGGTTTGGAGGTTGGATGGGGGAGCGGATCCGTCTTGCGTTTGGAGGCACTGGGTTGGGGTTGATTCTGGTCTTCTTCATCGCTTCGTTATCGTGGTGTTCTGGTTCTGTCCGGCCAGTGGGGGTCGGCTGTTTCTCGGTGCGTCGCGTTTGGAGGTGGTCCGTTGATGCTCTATGCTTGGTGGGCTCGCGCGGGGCTCGAGGAAGGAAAAGTTTTCTGTTTGTATTTTTTAGGTTTTACTGTTTTAGTTTGTTTGTTTGGGCTTTGTTGCCTTGTTCGGGCCTGGTTGCCCTGGGTTCGGCCTTGTTGCCTTTGTTGTTGATCGGGCTTTGCCCGTTTGATTGTCTGATTTAGTTTAGGTCGTTCTTTGCTTTATCTAGGTTTTGAGACTTGTTTGTATTGTTTGTTTGGTTTGATTCTCCTTGTTGGGAATCTGGGTTTGAGTCTGTGACTCTCTATTCTGGTTTGTAAGGTTGTTCTGAGGGCTTTGCCCTTGACCGTCAGCTACACTTTATAGCTGATTGGTTTTTATAAATAAAAAAAATTGTTGATAAAAAAAATTGACCAACTACCGTACCCTTCAAAGGTTATCTAGTTTTATCTTAACAAAGAAGAAGTGCAACCTTTTATCCCACGTGAGATTTAAATTTAAATTTATTACGTCAATAAAACAAATAAATAAAAAGTACAAGTCCTACCTTCGTCGTCCTAGTCTCCCTCCACCAGCGGCGCCACTGTATCCGACCGTAAACGTCGCCAGTGATGATCCTCAATTACCCTTCTCCTTCTTCTCCCCTATTTACCCCCTTCTCGCTCGTTGTTCTCCCTAATTACAGCTCCGACCTCGTCGACTTCTATGGTCGTCTGGATGTTTCTGATTCTTGTTCGTTCATCTGGTTCAACTTCTTTGTTGTTGGGGTGGGGTTCGTCGATACGTTCATAGTTTTTATTTATGAAAAATTATTTTTATTTTTAATAAATTCAGTTTTAATGAAAAAATAAACTAAACTTTCAAAAAAAAAATCATAAATAAAAACTGAATTTTTAAAAATAAAATCTTTTTTTTTTATGTATTTTTAAAATTAAAATCTGAATTTTTGAAAATAAAAAAATATCTTAAATAAAAATTAAATTTATAAAAAAAAACTGATTTTATTTTAAAAGTAGTGAAATTTTCATTTTAATACCCTAACAATGAAGGGTATTATTGTCATTTCACTTATTTTCAAATTCTGCACCAATGGCATGAGTTTGAAAATTTAAGTAATAGTTTGGAGTATTTTGGACATTTTACCCGGCTGGGTATGAAAGTGAAATTAAAATTTTAGTTAAGGTATGAAACTGATAAAAATTTATGCGAGGTATCAAATTGAAATTAAATGTTTGACAAGATGGTAAAATGAAATTTTCCCAAAAAATAATAAAACAGTTTGTTGAAGCTCAAGCTCAAGCTTTTCAAATAAACCTTAGTATAAATACCCGCACGTTTCTATTCATTCATGGGTTCAAAGGCTTCACGTACATGATACATTTCTTTGTCACACACCTTGTAATAAAATAGTATAACCATACTGTAGTACATTTATATATAGTGTTAGTGAAGTGGATCTCAACAACCACAACTCGGCCCTCTAGGGTTGACAGCGCCACCAATCTTCGGCTTCACGTTCAGACAGACCGAAGTGTAGTTAACCATAACCGAACCCTGGTACTGAAGGTCAATGTCACTGAGCTCGAAACCGGTGCAAGTCCCGACTCCGCAATTCAACTGAACAGCCTCAGGAGTCGCCGAAGTCCCCTTGATGTTCCTAATAGCCACATTGGTCAACTTGGTCCGCGAGGGCTTGCCCTTGGAGCACTGGTTGTGGGGACAGTACATCTGGTCGATGATCACGGGGTTGCTCACGTTGTTCATGACAATATCCTCGAAAACAACGTTGGACACCGAGCCCGGGTTCGATCCCGGCCACGACTTGATCCTGACGCCGTTGTCGGTGTTGGTGAGGGTGCACTCACGCACGTAGATCCCGTCGAGGGGCTCCTCGTCCGGCGTCTTGCCGAGGCTCCCTATGCTGATGCCGTGCCCTGGCCCGCATTTGACTTTGGTGATCGTTACGTTGCATGTTCCGCGGCCCATGGAGATGCAGTCGTCGCCGGTGGCGATGGTGGAGTCGACGATCTCGATGTTCTTGGATCGGCCCATGTGGATCCCGTCGGTGTTGATGCTGTCCGCCGGAGCTCTGATGTGGAAGTGTTTGAATGTGAGGCCGTCGCAGGATAGGAGGTTTACGTGGAAGGCTTTGCTATCGACCGATGTTATGTCCCTCACTAGTCCACGAGTTATTTTGTTGAACCTTAGATTCTGTAAACAAAGTAGTCAGAATCGTAAACCGCTCTGATATCATATTAAAATCCGATTATTGAAGCTGATGTTATGATTGACTGACATATGTTTGTGGGGAAATCATGGTTCTTAACCTATTTTAAGTTTTGTTTTGGTGATCCTAATCAGATTGGTCCTTTTTTTGCACTTTCCAATTATGATCTTTTCATTTTTAACGACAACGTTTATTCAAACGGAAAATGTTAGTCCGTGCAAAAAATTGAAAAGTCATAGTTGGGAAGTGCAAAAAAAAGATAAAACCCGGTTAAGATCGCCAAAATAAAACTTAAAATAGGTTAGGACCCATAGTTTTCCCTGTATTCAATATGAAACCATGACAGCTTTGATGTGAATGAATTAACAAGTGAACGTACTATTGGGAATTGTTTGCAATCAGGGTTTTTGTCGCAACGGTTTTGAGTCCAAGCAAGGGGACCTTGTCCGTCGAGGGATCCAGTGCCGCGGACAGTCAAGCCGTCAATGCCCTCAAAGGTAACCCAACTCGGCTCTTTGAAAAGCTTGATATCCGCAGGGGCCTTGAGATGGCCATCAATCTGAACCTCAATGGGTGAGGTGCAAGGACCATCTAGTCTTATTTCACCCAACATGTAATTCCCCTTTGGAATTATTATTTTGCTTGGACTCGAAGCGGCACATGCTTCCTTCCATGCCTGTGACAACGCCTATAAACCCGTCATATCAAAACGTCAGTCTCATATTGATACTTTAATAATCTTATTGAGTTGGTCTAATGACTATACATTTAATTGATCGAGATTTCTTTACTTTCTTGTTGCTAGATAAATATGTATTGTATCAAATAAACCGACCTGGGTAATGTCGGAATCAGGTTTTGCTCCGTATTTTGCACATATATCGAAATCACCGCCATGCCCACCGACTGGTGGCTCGTCACCACCGTCCGTGGCGGGATTAGAATCATGGGCATAAACCGTTAATGCGGATAGGAACAAGCATATAGAAAGTTTTCCAACATTCCCTTTGAGACCCATTTTCTTATCTATATGTTGTTAAACAAATAGAAAGTTTGGGTGATTTTCAAGGTTGTTTTCGCCGCTATTTGTAGTTAAATCGGACCGATGAGAACCACGTAATTCTTCAACCCAATAATAGCTCATTTGTGTTCATTTTTACTATTTGTGTTTGTATTGTTTCCTTTTACTTCGGGATTAATTCTAAAACTCCACAATATAAGATGTTTCAAAAAGCAAGGGCTTGATCAGGAAGCAACTTCAATTTAGACCGAGCATGCACTACATGTAATAATTTCCTATGTCCATGAACAATAAATTATTACATTGTCATGGCGAGACATAGTATAACCGTGTTAGATTAATAATAATGAGATCAAAAAATTGTACTGGTCTGGAGATGTATTAATCAATCGATTAACAAAAGCATTCACACATGCACAGATAGGTGATCTCATCCGGGTTAACACTGTTTTCTTGCCTCTCAGCGAACAACTTGGAACATTCCTACTTACAAGCACTAACTGAACCAAGGACCCTTTCTTCTAACTTAACCGCCACCCCTCTTTTCTGATTCTCCTTATCGTCGGCGACACCATGGCCTCCGGTCATGGAGGTCGCCGGTGGTGTCCTTCTTCCTTCTCTCTCACTTTTCTTACTCCTGCTTTTCTTTCCGAATTCGTTTTTTTTTCGTTTTTTCTCCTCCTAAGCTGGCTTTCCAAGGTTTTCTTCAGATCCACTCTCAGGATGCTTAGGCGTCGTCCTTTGAGCGGTGTTGTTCGCCGGAAGTTATGGCGTCGTCCGTTTGGCTTCGCCGGAAGCTATGGTGTTGTTCTCCCCGTGTGGTGCTCGATGGTCGTTCCTGCTCTTCTCGTTTTTGGTTGAGTAATAGGCAGTTGCTCGTTCCCGGTCCAGCGTGGTCACCTCCTATCGGTACCGTCTTCCTCCAATTTCAATCTGCTTTGTTAGGCAGGGTTGGATCTGGTGGGTTGGGCCGGGTGCGGAGCAGGCTAGTGGGTTGTGACCCGGGTCCGGGTCCTTGGGCGGGTTTGACCAGTTCGGTTCGAATCCCGGTCGGGCTGTACAGTAGACCTGGTTTCGCTGGAATTTTTCTTGCTTTGTGGTCTTGGCAGCGGGTCGTGGTCGTGGTGTAGCTCTGGAAGTCCGTATCTTGGTTGTGTGGTCATCCTAGGCTTTTGACGGAATTTGGGTCCTCGCCGATGTCTAATTTTGTTGATTCGATCAGGTGAAGCCTTTGTGTGACATTGCGCTTCTCTGCTAGTTGTGGTGTTAGTTCTGTCCGGGTTTGGGTTGACTCGTGCTCGGTATCATTACAAGCCTTCCCCCTTGGTTCTCGCTTGATTTTCACCGGTGAGAAGTAACCGTTATCGGTTTCAGAACTCTCAGCTCGAGTTCCAACTTTGGATTTCCAAGAGATTTGGCGTGCTGCTGTTTGCTCAAAGGTCTTAGCTCGTACTCGGTAGAAATATCGGTCCTCCTCTTTGGCCCTTCTAGTTGTTGTCCGAATTAGGTTTTGGAGGGCTGAGTACGAACTCCAATGTCTGATCCGTCCCTCACGGACTCGACGATGGAGCGTATTTCGGGTCATTGGAGGTTTCTAGTTCCGGGTCTGGTCGTGGGACGTGCTTCTTCATCCTCCTGGGTGGGGATTGTTGCGGAGCTGTTCTTCTTATTTTTGGTGGTTTGTCTGATTTCCTGATGTTTCGCTTCAAATCCGGTCATGGGACGCGCTTCTTCATCCTCCCGGGTGATGATTGTTGTGGGTCTAGCGGTTCATCGTGGTACTTATACTAGTATATCCCTCTCTGCAGCTTAAGTTTTGTGTCCCCACATTGCCCCTTTATCGATTTCGGTTTGATATGCATCTTCTTCCTTCCACTTTTGTGGTTAGGTCTCGCCGGTTTAAGGTGTTGGCTACCGGTGAGGGTTTAGGCCTTTATGCCTTTCAATTGTTTTCTTACAAATTCGTTTTAGGGGTTTTTGTGTTCTTGTGGGTATTACTCATCGGAACTGTCTTTATCACTTGCGGTGTTGACCGTCGATGTGTTAGTGCTCGTCTTCTAGTCTGTGTGATTGGTTGATGATACTAATGAGACATGGTGCTATACTTGCTTAGGCTGTTCGTTGGTTTTATATCAGTATCGCTTGTGCTTAATAGTTGACAAATCAGGGTTGAAGACCTTTTTCCTTTTTTGAGCGCTTCATGATTGTAAAATCCGGGTGTTAGGACCTTTTTCTTACTTTGCGCTTCATTGTTGTAAAATTTGGTTTCTTAGACCTTCACTGTCTGGTTTTCTCCCATGTTGGAATGTCGAGGTTCCTTGTATAGGAACACTCTTTTATGTATCAGGTTTCACCCCTTGTTGGGTCTTTCATGAGGATGTGCGGACATGCCAGCGCTCGCTTCACTCACTGATCTGTAGCTAGACCAATTCATGTACTCCTTTTCTTCCTCTAAAGAGGTTTAATTCAAATTTGCATTTTCTGATAAAAAAAACAAAAGCATTCACACTCTTTCAGGAAAAAAAAATATTCACACGGACAACTTTTCATGTATAATTTTCTGGTCTAATTTGGTATTTCCGAATGCATAGAAAAAACTTAAATATGTCGTTCATCATATATATTTGATACGTAATCAGTCAAGAAATAGACTTAGGTGAAAGTCAAATTTAAAAAGCACATCAAGAAACTATGAAATTTAGAGCACCTGTTGTGCAAGGTCGATTTCTCAGTGTTTATTTGATAAAAAGTTTGAGTCATTTTTTGGTTGTGTCGGTATAGAGGTAGGTGTTGGCCGATCGATTCGTACCAAAATCTCCAACTGTCAAGAAGAAAAAAGTTGAGAGGGAATAGAAATAAGAAAATAGAAGAGTGATACATTAGGAAAATTATTTATCCATGTGATAATTTACGTGTATTTTGGTGGTAGATGTTGACCAGTCGATTTGTACCAGAATCTTCGGCTGTCCAGAAGAAAAAAGATGAGAGGGAATAGAAATAAGAAAATAGAGAAGTGATACATTAGGAAAAGTATTCATCGATGTGATAATTTACTTGTATTTTGGTGGTGAATGTTGTACATCAAGGTGACAAACTTTATGATACTTGGATAATCTAGATGTATTTTGGTGATAAACCTTTTGGTAAATAATAAAAAGCATTACTCTAGGTGATAAAATTACGTATATTTTGATGATAAATGTTGTGCATTCAAGTAATAAATTTTATGACACTTTAATAATATATTTGTATTTTGATGAAAAAGCTCTCTCCTAATACAAAAGTAATAGGAGAACTATTAGTACCTACGAAAGTATTAGGAACCAACTCAACTAAAAGGTATAATTGATAGTTGAAAACTCAATTATAGTTATATTCTAAGACGCGTCTTCACAGACAAAAGATGTAGTTGAATGCCCAATTATAGTTATATTTTAACACACGCACTCACAGACAAGTCCGTTTACGAGTTTGAGGGTGGATTATTTAGAAGAGGAGATAAGCCTATTGAGAAGAGAGATAAGGGTGACCCATTTTGAGCAAATTTGAAAAAACTAGAAAAATTAGCATTATTTTTTGTAGAGAGTGGGTTTGAACCCCTGTCTGTGAAGTACTAAGCTCTGATATCATATTAGAGAATCAATTCAACTAAAAGTTTAAGCTGATAGTTGAAGGCCCAATTATAATTATATTATAACAGAGGAATCCTCTCCTCTTCTCCAAAGTCTTGCTACTAATTATAAAGGCCTTCTCCTGGACCCATGCTTTCTAACCTCTACGTATCCCTACATTGAAGTCTTCTTTACTAGATTCCCTAGATATTGTGTTGTTGTTCCTGACCTCTTTCCCCCAAAACCTCTTGAGACTCCTCAGATAGAGCCAAAGGCCTCACAAGTAAGGACCTCCAGATGATTATTAATTTGTATTTATTTTAATTAGAATTATGTATTAAAAATAAAAACCATTTAAAAAATATTTTTTGTGTTTGCTCTTCTTTAAAATTAATTAAAAAAAATAAGGTTTTTTTGGCGTAAGAGACAAATTCTATTAATGCAAGGGAATTGAGACAATAAGAAGAATATTTGGAGAATAGTACATCCGTAGACAAAACACAATTCATACTCTAAAAGAACCCGAGGAATAGATGGGTTTTTGAAAGATCAAGCACCTGGACCTAATGACTATGAGACTAACCCAAACAAAATTGAAAAACATGAAAGTAAGACTCATGCAACATGATTAAAAAAAACTACCTAAAACTGAGCCAAAAACCATATCTGGCTCGACCTGAACCTATCCATCATTGACTGAAAACTTGTGGATCCTCCAAGTTAGATCTCTAGCTTGCTGGAAGATGCACGTGGTGTGGGGAGGGATCACGTGATATGGTGGATGGTTAAACCTTGCAAAAAGGAAGAAAATATAAAAGTAAAATGGAACCAAACAATCATGACAGCCCAAAACCGAGAGATAGATCGAGGATGAGGCATCGGTGGAGGATACGTCGATGGCGACTTCATAGGCAGTGGGGGTTGATCAGGGGAGCGACGACTCCGGTGGCCTCCCCTTGGGACCTCAGCATATCTACAGGCTCGCGGTGCTCGATCGCAAGTGGTGATAAGAGGACGGAACACTGTGGATCCCTTCTCATGATCATCATCCCGAGAGGGGGTCTGGAGTAAAGGCGGTGCCCGTGAAGGAGGAGGTGGTGGTGGTGGAGTAGCGGTAGGTGGCCGAGACGGTGCTGGTGAAGGCTAGCGACTTCCCCATGAAGAGGTAGTGCGGCAGCAGAGAGATTCATGACCATCGTGGCGATTGAGTCTCTGAAACCCAGAAACTGCAATGGAGGTAGAGGAGAAGATGAAAGGGGCTGATGTGATAGTGGCGATGAACAGGAAGATGCCCAAAGAGAAAAACTCAATGATCAAAACGATTGGTTATGGCCGGTCTTAGGGATCATCGAGAGAGCTCCAAATTTTTTGGAACAACAATTTATAATAAAAATAATAATAGAAAAGGTTAATGTATATGTTTTAAGTTTAAACCGTGAACCATTCGAAAATCCAAATGATTATTATTCACCATAAAATTACATTAATAGATAATTTCTTATTCGATGTTAAAATCACCTTAAGTTCAAATTTCATTAAACCGAGAGGGTTGAGGATCATGATTCATGGATCAATTATAATAATGTACGGATTGAAAAACATATAGAAGCTAATATGATCGATTTCAAACAATTCCATACATAGAATGGATTGCCAATGCAGTTTCTATCTCATAATTAACTTACAAGTCACGATAGAAAATAGGAAGAAAATAAAAAATGTGACCGAACACGAGGCGAAAAGGGAACCTTACCCGCCAAATCTCTATTTATAACAAAGAAGGTGGAGTGGTATATATAAAAGGTGATAAAAAGAAAAGCCGTTGGAAGAATAGAGATCTGAAATCAAAACACCCCAAAACCGTGTGCAACACAGAATCCCCCTTCTCCTCCTCCCAAACCCTAATTCGAGCCCCCACAAACGGAGAGAGGTCGGGGAGAGCAGCTACGGAGGGCCCCGGATTCAGGTGTTTTGGGGGGGATGCTGCGGAGGGGGACCATGAAACTCGCTATCTTCAAATCCAAGCCCAAGACACCTGTCGAGCTCGTTCGCCACTTCCGTCACCTCCTCCTCTTCTTTCACGAACACCCTCTCCCCCGCCTCAACAAGCGTCACAAGGATAAGGTACCGATTCTTTGTTGCATTGCATTACGTTACCTGTGAGTCTTGATCTCATATCAGACCAGATCGTAAAGATATAAAGTTAAAGAAATAGTTGATATGCACGCACATGTTTCATTTCATGTGAGTCTTAGTCTCATGTCTGATCGTATCATAACGATACAAAGTTAAGAAAGAGTTGATATGCACGCATGTGCATGACTTGTTTTGACCTTCTATTACACGTGAGTCTTAGCCTCATGTCTGATCAGATCATAAAGATATAATGTCAATAAAGAGTTGATATGCACTCATGTGCAAGGTTGTTTTGACATTACACATAAGTCTTAGTCTCATGTCTGATCAAATCATATGGATACAAGATTAAGAAAGAGTTGATATCCATTCACGTGCATGATTGTTTTGACATTCTACTACATTCTTGTTTTGTAGATGTCTGATCTAAGCAAAGTCATACTTGAGATGAGGTTAGTTCTATACGGGTTTGAAACCTCGGAGCCAAAACTAGATGCTTGTGCGAAATTGACCCAGGAGTTCTTCAGAGAGGACACTTTCCGCCTTCTTATCAAGTGTCTTCCTCAACTAGAGTTAGGGGTAAGCTCAAGTATATATATAACCCTAATTAGGGTTCGAATTAATAATTTTACGCAAAGTTTGTACCGTTCTTTCTCTGCAGCCTCGTAGAGATGCTACCCATGTCATTGCGAATTTGCATAGACAAAAGGTCAACTCCCGGTTGATTGCTTCTGATTACATGGAACGTAATTTGGATCTTATGGACATATTGATACCAGGGTAATTAACAAAATCTTAGGTTAAATTAATTATGTAATGATACATAAACACATGACTAATTAATGTTTGGTTTTGTAGTTATGAGGACAGTGAAATCTCTTTGACATACGGCGCAGTTGCCAGGGAATGCATTCGACATCAGAGTGTTGCAAGGTAAACAATATGTTAATAATTAACACTAACAATCTAATAATTAAGCTAAGTTATATCCATAATTTACTTGTTACTTGTTCAGGTACATCTTGGAATCAGCCCACATGAAGAAGATTTTAGATTACATACAAAACCCCAGTTTTGAGATAGCATCAGATGCTACAGAGACTTTCAAGGTTAAGCTTAAACCCAATATATTTGAAGCTTCCATTAATGTTTGGGTCATGTTCTTGCTCATATTAATTTTACTGTTGTGAATGTATGCATGTTCAGGAGCTTTTGACCAGGCATAAGTCTACAGTTGCTGAGTTTCTCTCAAAAAATTACAGCTGGGTGAGCTATTATTATTATTATTATTATTATTATTATTATTATTATTATTATTATGATCTTGCACGAATAATAGTTCTATATATTCATATAACATAACATGTCAGCTTCATAAACTATGAAATCTAAAGCATAAATGAAATCACTTGTTGATAAAATATGAAATATATGTAACATTCAATTGATCAGCGGTCGATTTCTTGATCCAACGATCTAAACTAGAATTTTGTTTGTCGTGTGGCGCTAGTTCTTCCAAGTATACAATTCTCAGTTGCTGGAATCAACTTGTTACATGTCCAGAAGGCAAGCTATCACGGTAAATGCAACACCTTTTTATATTCTAGTTAGGCATTCACTTAATCGTTTTGTAACGTTTATGTGTCTCACCATTTTATCGAAACAACGTTTCAGATTTTGGGAGAGATGTTATCAGATCACTCGAACTCTAAAGTGACAGCTCGTTATGTAAGCTCTTTGGATAACATGAGGGTCATGATGAATCTTCTAATGGTATGCCCTCTCTCACTCACTAAAGATCATACATAATTTAATTAGTAGCATGTATAATAAGTATCTAAATACATATATATGACGATGTTATCAGTTTTAAACCAACTTTATATTGTTCACTACATATTAATCTGGGTTATTAGATTCCAACACAATACACTATAGGTTCCAATAGTAACACTGATTACGTAGTTTGTACACTAAAAACCATGTATACCAATAAAATCTAAAAATCGGGTTTATTCATATGCTTTAAGTTTTCTTGTTAAAACATTTGTGCAGGAACCCAACAAGTCAATCCGAAAGGAGGCCTTTCATGTATTCAAGGTAATATTTGTTTAACCGGTCGGTAATATTGTTCACTAATCATAAAAAATCTTCACTAACAATGAAATTATGGGATGATTTGTAGTTGTTTGTGACAAATCAAAACAAGCCTAAGGAGATTTATAATGTACTAGTTGCAAATAAGAGAAAGCTTCTTGGGTTCTTTGATGACTTCAAATTGGATAAAGGTATACAAATCTGCTTCTAAATTTATATCATTTTAATACGTGCACATGCAAATATATTTAGAGATAACTACAATATAAGGGTTCTTTGATTTTTATTTTCAATTATACTATTCTGACTTATTTTTTCAATGATACTAAATGATTTTACAAATTGATATTAAGATGTGAAAAAATAAGGCAGAACAGTATAATGTGAAAATGAAAGTCAAAGAACCGTTATTTTTTAGAGTTATCCCATATATTTATGAGCTAATTGTAAATGATTGCAGAGGATAAAAACTTTGAAGCAGCGAAAGCGCAAATCGTGACAGAGATTATAAATCTTCGACCGAGAGAAGTTGCATGCGCAACGAACGTAGTTGACTGTCGGATTCAGTGTTGAATACTTGGTTATTGATCGGCTTAATTTTGTTAGCAACAACGAAAAGCGCCCGAAAGAACTCTGTTAGGGATCTAGTGTTGGTTTCTATGTTTGTGTTTTTATTTGTATTTTCAGTTGACATTGTTATATATAGGCGTGTATATGCATGTATATACACATACATTTGACAATTGACGGAGTTAAGGATGTACACAACATTCTAATTCGAGTGTAGATAGAATATGTAGTCAATTGATCGGTGTCGCGCAAACGGTGGCGTTTTTAGCATAAAATGTCATATATGGCTTATGAAATGGTGAGCAAATTTTGCAGCATGCTCTCCTTAGCTGTTTTTATTTGTAACTCTTGTAATCATAATTCAACCCTCATTTGATGTGAAAATTCGTTTTCGAACACTTTGTATAACTTCAGTTTTACTTTCTATGTTCGATAATAGTATGTTGAATATTGTAAATTCAGGGGTTGATTAATTCATTTGAATGCAAAAATAAAAAGTAAGATTGTTTGTTTTTAGGGATAATTCCACCTCAGTACCCTAAATCTTTCATTTTTCATTTAGAATACCCTAAATCTTTTTTGTGTCACCTTAGTACCCTAAACTTTCATTAATTTATTTAGAGTACCTTAAATCTTTTTTGTGTCACCTCAGTACCCTAAATTTTTATTAATTTCATTTTATTACCCGCCGTTAACTTCATACCAAATTTGGTTGTTAGTGAGGGGTATTATGGTCATTTAACCTGTTTTAAATGGAATATCAGATGGAAAGTTAACGGTGGGTACTAAACTAGAATGAATGAAAGTTTAGGGTACTAAGGTGACACAAAAAAGATTTAGCGTACTCCAAATGAATTAATGAAAGTTTAGGGTACCGAGATGACACAAAAAAGATTTAGGGTACTGCGTTGGAATTACCCATTTTTTTTATTGTATTTTTATTAGCAAAGAATTTTTTATGAAGCAGGCTCATATTTCGGAGGATGAAAAACAAGAAAAACAGGCGTAGCCCAGACAAATCTGACGATCGAACTAAATTCGACCGGAACAGATCAGAGTAGAGGACTAAACAGATCTCTGCCTCAAACCAAAGAAGCGATCTTAAACGGATCAAACTAGTACAAAGAAATAACATCCTTATGAAAGGAACCTCGACATAGGTCTAAAAGTTGGATTTTATAACCATTAAGCACAAGCCAACAAAGCAATAGGAAAAGGTCTAGAACCCTGATTTTTTCACCATGAAGCACATAAAACAAAAAAAAAGTCTATAACCCGCATTTTTCAACCATGAAGCCAAAAGAGATAGCCAACCTTGAGCTAGAACACCCTCAAAATTACCCGAACTTAGGGAAAAATCTACATCATCGGAGCCACGAACTTAAAAGTTAAATGGACACTGACACGCTGACAGACAACACAACAGAACGATTGAGGAAGCTCGGAGGACAAAACCATCGAGAATCAAAACCCAAAAGAAACATAAACCTTTTGACTTTCAAGTGAGGCCCAACAGCCAAGAAGAATCTGTCGGAGGCCAACACCTAATGGCCGACGGCCCCGCCCTAAAATGATGGGGAGACAGAGGAAGTCAAAACGAGTCTCTAAAACTAAGGAAAGAGTAAAGTTTCCACAAGAAATAGAGTAAGCGCAGGTAGAGTGAGAAAATCCTTAACAAACGGGACCTGAACACCACAATCGTGACCAGATCCACTACGATTTACGACCAAAGGTCGAAGAAACGCATCTCACACTAGATCTGAGACGATTCGTCAGTGACGAAGAAGGACCCAAGCACCACAAGACACTGTTCCTGCTTCTCAAGGAAAGATCTACACAAATAGACCTTCATCACCGAGCACTGCCAAACTTCAAATCCACCTAGCTCTGGCTATGCCGGAGACAGCCACCAACAAAAAAAATGTAGTGCAGGGGGCAACACCCAAGGAATAAACTAACAACAAAGCCAAAGCATGTCGGGGCCGGCCTTTTGTATACAAGGGCCTTAGGTAAAAGTATAAGAAATGGCCTTCAATAAAAAAAAAAAAGACAACATTCAGCAATTTTATTAATATGATAACTAAAAATACACTTAGATTGAGAATACATAAGAAGACATTAAGCGTTCAACCTATTCAGAATAAGTTTATAAGTTTGACGGAAATTATTCGAACAAAAGTCATTTTAACATTACAACAAATATATTACGCATATGATTGTCAAAGTTTCTGATCAAGAAGCCATGAAACATAATTCTAACCTACTTCAGACCATATAAACATTAATCCACACATTGGGAGATGCTAGCCTCTATTGTCATCTGGAGAGTATGGATTGCTTGAAACAATGTCATCTTCAACAAGGTTTTTGTCTTTCTAGTACAGATTTTTCAACACATTCAAAGTGATTCCTTTCAACTTTTATGGGCCAAATTCAACAAAGATGTCTCCTTCCCCTTTCTACTTTGGATCAATGAGCTAAGATCTTGTATTGTGAAGAAGAAGACTATTGGCCAATAACATTGCTTCTTTCCTTGGGTGACAAGTTAACTTTTTTGGTTGAAGACCTATGTTTAGATTGGATCTGTTATCAATTTTGGTGTCGTACCTCTGGCGTTGGTATTGGAACTTTGACTTGGGGAGGTGGGTGAGAGGGGTGGGAGAGAGTGGGGGCTTTGATTTCATTTCACTGGTTTTTTTTGGGTTTTTTACTTTTGGGACTCGAGGTACCTTCTGTACCTATGAGAGCTTCTGTGGTGACTGGTCTGGGTACCATTTGTACCTCAGACATGTTGGGTTGTCTGAGTGAAGGGGTAGATCATGCTAAGAGTGTTTTCTCTTAGTTGGTTCTCTAGGTGGCTCGGGTACCATTTGTACCTTTTGCCTTCTCTCTACTTGTTTGGCTTCAGTACCATCTGTACTGCAGGTTATTTTTGGGGTGTGTGGGTACTTTAGAGTATTTTTGAGCGCTTTGGTTTCTTTACCTTGGCCTTGGACTACTTTTCTGTCTTTTGCTGCTGATACATTTGCTGAGGAACTTTGGAGAAGTAGGTGCTGTCTTGGGGAGCTACTGGTAACACAGTTTGGGTTCGAGATCAGTTTGATTTCTGTAATTGATCGGTTCTTGGTTAGGTTTTGAATCCGATTCGGACTGATTTGTTCTACATCAGTGTGATTGCTACTGGTGGTTGATTTTTAGGGTTCTTTGGGTGACATTGGGGTTCTTTTTGTTATGTGGTTAGTTAAAATGGTTGGGGGCTTGGTTCTTTTGTTTGTAACCTAGAGTAAGACTTGGCTTACTTTTGTTTGTAATTGTGGAGGTCTCACCTCATCCGGATCTTTAGTTCAAAGATTCGGTTCTTAATAACAAAAAATTTGATAAAAAACCATTTTTACGATAGAGGCATCAACAAGAGAACAAATTTGTATACTTATTTTACCTGTCATGAACCTTGTCTAACAACTTGTTTCTTTGTGTTATGATAAACTCCAAAATCACATAACATAATAGACTTAATAGTATATGAAATACTTAAAGAAGGTTATTTGTCCTCATCATATCTTTTGAACTGTACATTGGAAGATTTGCTCACTGTTTCCAGTTCCTATGATGTTTATATCATGTTAAACACAACTAATCTAAACACAATTGAATCAAAACTTTTTAGCAAATACATATATGTTCATTGTTTTAACAATCGTATGTTTTTAATAAAATAAAATATCATGTATCCAACAGAACAAACGTTTTGCATATGTATATATGGATGAACAAAATATCTGAAAAGGGAGTTTGAAATGAAAGATTTGGGAAAGACTAGACATTGTCTCGACCTATAGCTCGAGCATCTGTCTGATAACATTTTGATCCATCAATCTGCATATATTGAGAAATTCTTGAAGCGTTTCAACATGGATAATGTGTATCCACTCAGTACCCCAATGATCGTTCGATCTTTAGATCCTAAGAAAGATACATTTCGTCCCAAAGAAGTAGATGAAAATATAGTTGGTCTTTAAGTACCATATCCAAACGCAATTGGGGCTTTATTATACCTGACACAATGTGCGCGGCCAGATATAGTGTTTGCAGTAAATGTGCTTGCGAGGTTCAGTTCAGAACATACTAAACGACATTGGAACAAAATCAAGCATATATTCTGTTACTTGAGTGGAACGAAAGACTTGAGTTTATTATACTCAAGTTCCAAAGAGAATGTTGGCTTAGTCGGATATTCAAATACAGGATATCTATCTGATCCCCATAAAATCTCGCTCCCAGACAGGATATGTCTTCAGGAACGATGAGACAACGGTTTCCTGGCGCTCAACAAAGCAGACTTTGGTTGCAACGTCATCCAACCATTCATAAATTCTAGCACTACATGAAGCAAGTCCACAGTGTGTGTTCTTTTGATCAGTAATTCAACACATACGAAGCACAATTGGCATTCATCTAGCAAACTCTCCTTCCACGATATATGAGGATAATGCAGCTTGTATTACTCAGATAAGATGAGGCTACATCAAGGGAGCTATAATTAAACATATCTCTCCAACAAAAAAATTATACTCATGAACTCCAAAAGATTAATGAGATAAATGCGAGCAGGTTCGATCTAGTGAAAATTTTGCTGGATTGTTCACCAAGGCTTTACCGACATCCACTTTTGAGAAGCTAGTATATAGAATCGGCATGCGCCGACTTAGCAAGCAATCAAAATAATCCTGCCAATTTTCAAGGGGAGCAACGATTAGGGGGGGCGAGAATTGTGCACTACACTCTTTTTCCTTGTCCAGATTTTGTCCCACTGGATTTTCTGAAAAATGTTTTTTACGAAATAGCTTAAGGCACGTCTGATGCAAATTGAAAATAATGGTCCAAAAGAGAGTGTTGTGAAAGATGGTCCACTATAATCCACCAAGTCAACTTACATGTAATGATCCAATAAATTGGATGCATGTATGATATATATTTTCATATAACACTTAAATGTTGTAGCCGCCTCTCTGTTTTGCTCTTTCTATGCGAACAGATCTAGGGCTTGGCTGATTGGAGGCGATGGCGATCTCGGCGGCGAGACTCTCCAGCACCTCCGGTGCTCCTCCTCTGTGGGTCGATCCGGAGGTGGACGTGATGTATGTGGGTGGTGCTGAGACATGCACGAGCGTCGGGGACGCGGGCGTGATGCCGGGACGGGGGACGGCGCGGATCGTCCTGATCGTACTGCTCGGACGATCGTGATGGGTTTGGCGGCGGTGACGGGCGTGATCCCGATATAGTCCGAGGGTGTGGGGAAGGCCGGGGACAATGGATCCCTGCCGGCGCCGTTGTCGATGACGGCGAGGGATGGACTGGAGCCGGGACTGGTGTTCTCGTCGGTTCGGCGGTTGGAAGAGGAGGCCCGTGGCGGGGACGGGCGAACCAGGGCGGTATTGAAGTCTCGTCGTGTTCAGACGAGGAGTCGGGGAACGCGGGCTCGTGGGGGAGCGCACGTACGCCCGGCGGAGATGCTGCATGCGGATGCGGCGGAGGGACGGGTGCTGATCCGGGTTCCGTCAAACTCGGAAGACACACAGCCGGAGTCTCCGGCGGTGCAGGAGCGACGACGGCTGAAGGGGAAGGCGGTGGCCGAGGTAGGGGATAACCCTAGCGAGGTGGAGCCGGATCTGGAGCAGCGGGATGGAGAGTCACAGGCAGCACCGGCGGGGGGCTTCAAGCACCCTCGCCTACATGAATGAGTCTGAGGTGGCCCGGGGAGGGGTGGGTCGACTTTGACCCCTTCCCGGCGGATGGATGGCGATGGCACCATCAGCAGTCGATAATTGTCTCCCTTGCCAGTCCAGAGTCAGCAAACCCGCGTTCAGGAGCCCTACCATTATCAGTCCAGGGAGGACGATGCACGCTGATACACCGGATGAGATGTAGGTCCACCAGTATTCCTCTTAACTTGGTTGGCTCGCCTCGTCCCATTTGGAAGAAGCATGTTGTATCGGTGTCTTTGGACGCTACCGCAGATATCCCCTTCGTCCGCCCCCAATTACCAGAGCCGAATTTATTGCTTTGCTTTTCATTTCTGTTTGTTAGTTGGATTTGCTTTTGTAGGTGGGGTACATTTGTGTACCTACCGATCTATCTCCTTCTTTTATAATACTCAAAAAACTCTACTAATTATATGTGATATGTGAAAACACTAATAAAAAACTCTAATAAAAAAGTATATGTGATATGTGAAAACACTAATAAAAAAAACTCTTTATCTGGGTAGCTGTATTTCTACATAATTATAAGAATGATTTTGATGGGCCTAACAATTCATGTGCCAAAAGGCCCAAAGAGAAAAGGCAAAAGGTGATAGAACAGCAAAATAAAAAAAAGAGGGACTGTATTCATATATACACAGAACCAGGGAAAAAAATACATCTGTGTGAAAACAACAGTGACTACCAGATAAAATCTGCTAAGAGAAACAATAAACTCTACATTACCACAACAAAATCACATATCTACCTCAATGATGCCACATCCAAAACACCCTCATCATCATCATCATAATTATACCAACCCTGCCCTAAAGTACAACACAAGTACAGTAGAGTTCACTAATCCATCATACCCTTCCATTGGTTCCATTCATGGAAGAAGAGACCTTGTGAGAGCTCTCCTTCTTCCTCTTCACAACAACAAACCAAGTAAAAGCTTCCAATATGACTGCATTGACTCCCAAAAAGATCAGAATGCCAATGTATATCTTCTTCCATTTCTTCTCCGGGTCCAATATCTCAAACCCTTCGAAGATGTTCACGATGCTCATTATGATCACAGCGTATCCGATAGAGTGGTGGTAGATGTTCCAGTATAGCCTGTACTTGTGATCTGGCTTTGGCCTCAACAGCAAAGCAAATAGCTGTGCACATGCCCAACCAAGAAACATTAAATTTGTGCCCAGTTCACACTCAAATTGGAAATAACATAATACTAGTGTGCGTTGACTATCTCAAACTTTAAGCTTTCACATCCAGATACTTGAACTTTTTCAGAATTATACGAATTCTTTTTATCATAAAATGACGAAAATGCCTTTGACACCTTAATTTCGTAATAGACTTCATAAGTACCAAAAATTGATTAGACGTAGGAAAATGTTGAGCAGAAATGAAAAGACTCCTTCAAAGACGATTTTTTGTACTTTTTTAATATCAGGGTCAGGGATATTTTCGTCATGTTCTTGACAAAAAAGAGGTGTGTGAGATTTTTTTTAAGGATTAACCCTACTGGTTTTATTGGTTAGATGGGTTGATACTAGTTTTTATCAAAGCTATGATGCTACTAAGGTGATAATTGCAGACACATTTTAAAAATGGGGCAAAAATGGTCTAATTACAAGGACAAACACTGAGATGGATTGAAGCAAAAGCAACCCGGGATATGAACAAAAGGAAAATGAACTTGTGTGGCCACCACATACACCACCACAATTATATATTCGACTAAATGGTTGTCATTTTTGTATTTTCTTATTCAAAGGTGAAAACGACTGCAATTAGAGAACTATACTTTTGAACAAAGATTATGCAAAACCAGTCAAAAGTCTATTAAGGGGGATGAAAATTACCTGAAGTGTCCCAAGAGCGAAGAGGGCTATGCCAAGGTTCCTGTGGAGATCATGCTGAATTCCGGCAGAGTCCCCTCCGAGCTTGAGTCCGGTGGCCCATCCGGCCACACCGACAGCATAAGCAGAGGTCTGAACACCAACATGAAGGTAGAACCAAGCTGGGTTGGCTGACTTGAACACTTTCATGTACCTAGCTACCATTGCTCCAAGAGGCATCAAAGTCCCCCAACTCACAGCATTCAGAACTCCATGAATCTGTTTTAATCAATTCAAAATTTTCATTTCAATTAATTAATTAACACAACTATCACAATCTACTATAAGAAAAAGATTTCAAAAGTCCATTTCTTGTTCAGAACAATCAAGTTTAATTAATCTATATAAAACCCATGAAGTATTACTATAATTAGCTGAGATGATAAAATAAATCTACATCTACCAAACTTAATGATTTGAAGGAAAGCTAACTTTCAATTCAATTCAATTCAACAGCAACTAGATCTGGTCAATTTCAGTGATTAGATTATACAAACGCCTAATTAATTTAATTGCAAGAGAATAGTTAGTCACAATCGGTTCTGTTAATTAAGTAGGAAGCATGGATTGAGTGAATAGCTTACATTTCTTTTCCGAATTCTTGACCCGGCGGCTCCTCCGGCGGAGGTGGTGGTTCCGGAGAGAAAATTCACAGTTCCGGCGGACTGCATGTTTGGTCCGGAGAGGGAATGAGAGCCGATAGCTCCGCCGCTGACGGGACCTTCTTGCCAGATGTGAGGAACGGTGGTCATGTTGGCGGGAAGAGCGAGAGTGGCGAAGATGATGATCTCGCTGTTGACGAAAGTGGCGGCGAGATTGGAGACCTTGAAGGACAAATCGGCCTCAGCCAAGGTGATGCCGCCGGAAGTGACCGGCGTGGTGTAGGCGTGCATAGCGCCGGAGGAGTTCTGGAAGGCGACGAGGGCCTGAGCGCCGTCCATCTTGGGGCCGGCGGGGTTGAGGGCCCAGGAGACCCAGCGGGTGGCGTCGGCGCCGGTGTGGCGGAAGGCGATGTCGAGGGTGGAGGCGGACTGGTCATAGGTCCAGTGGAGGAAGGAGCTGAGGACGGGGAGGTCGTTGCAGGAGGAGTAGACTCTGTTGCCGGTGAAGCCGTAGCCGTTGCAGGTTTGGGCCTGGGCGGAGGAAGGAGACGCAATGAGAAAGATCAAGGTCGCACAGATGAGCTTTAAAGCGAGATCCATTCTTTGGGTTTGTTGGTTTTGCGTCGAATCGAAGTGGGTCAATGGTGGAAGAGGGGATGGAGGTGGATTTTATAGAGATTGGGGGAGAGAGAAAAGGAGCAAATTTTCTCGGGAAAATTGGGGTTGTTGACCGAATAGAGGTTCGGGAAAGGGAGTGGGTTTAACGGAAGGAAGCAAGAAGGTCGTGGGATGGCATTTTCATCTGCATTTTGCGTAAAATTGTATTCAAAGGATTGAGATGTGTTTCGATTGGATGGTCCGTTTTCATGTCAAACTCCACCAACTCCAACATGTGTCATTCACATTCACATACTCGCTATTTCTTTCTTCACACTTACGCCAACTTTCCTAGAAAATTAGCCAAACAGTAGGGGAAATCAGCCGAACGCTAGGGGTGGGCACTGTTCTATTGACTTCGAACCTGAATATACGGTTACTCAAAAAACAGCAACCGGAGTCCCAAAATATTTTGGTTTTACTACTACTATTCAGTTACGATTCGGTTCTAGATTATTATCGATATGCATTATTTTTGACGGGTCTCGCCTTGATCGTAATCTGAGTAGTTATATCCACTCCCTTTACCTTGGGTTGGACGTCTGTTATAATGTCGTGGGAAACCTCTAAGGCATGTAAAGGCCTTGCATCATCCAGAGAGTGCCCTAGATTAGATAGGAGGTTTTGTATCGTCTCTGTCTCTCCTGATCTTGGGGTCCACCTTCCATCGGAATACGGGTTGGAAGGAATGGACACAACGGATCTCGTCCTCATTGGTGGCGGTGCTTTAGGCAGAAGGTATTGGACTAGTGGTAGAATCGGGAGGGTCCAACATACATGCCATGATATGGTACGGGGACTCATGCGTGGGGTTGCCAAGGGAGCATCTTGTGTTCCTGATGGTGGGGCTGGTTGGGACAGCGGGTGGAAAGGGGCTCGCTAACGACATCCAAATCCCTCCGACAGAGGCCATTGTGTCATCCTCCTGATCAATAGCATGTTAGTGGTGTCGTCCGCTTTTCGTAGGATTCCATACCTAGTACAAGACAAGCATTGGGCCTCCGGAGCCAGAGTGGTCCGGAACCCTCTACAATCGGCGAGGTGAGCCAGTCAAGTACGGTGTGGCAGGAAAAGCAGACCGCCCCAACCAGCGAATATGGTAGTACATGAGGCGCCCACTACAGACCAGGATCCGGAGAGGGTCGGGAGCCGATGTCCTCGTCTTGTGTCAGGGGTGACGACAAATGGTGGATCGGGGTTTCCCGTGGCCGTTCTTCGATTGAATCATTGTTAGGAAGCATGGCATAACTTGGTTGGATCGCGGGGAAGATCAGGCGAGGAGGCTGATTTGGGGATCGTTTTTTCCTCCGGAACCGCCATGGATTTATTACCTCCAAGGTGGGTACCGGAGGCATGATTTGAAGCGATGGAACAGGGCAGGGGACAACCTCGAGCCGAGCAGCCTCAGTCACCTGGGAACTCTTCAAGGGGGAAGCTTTCTTGAAAGCAGAAATTGTCATATGGGTTGTCAGCGTGGTGGGGGCATCGATGGAGCTGGGGAGATGTTGTGGCAGGTCTGGGTAAGGTCGCTTGAGGCGGTGGGCGGCGCGCAATCAATTGAAGTGAGGCTAAAAAGGGAACCCTCTAAGAACGAGTATGGTTAGTTCCGTATTTAATTACTTATATTTCACACATGTAGTTAGTCGACTAATGATAGGATTTGTAGTGTGGTTGATTGGATTCTATATATTAAATTGCGTTTGGTGTCATGTGCGGGTCAGCAGATTATCCACGGATCAATCTACCGTGATCCGTAATCCGCATACATTACTGATTTTAATATCATTTTTTTAACTAATTTTATAAAGTTTGATGTAAGAAAATTATTTGATTCGATTCTCTCGATTTTTCTCGTTGAGGACTTTTTTGCCCACTTCTACATAGCATTATATCAACCATTTTTTTTTTCAACTTCAATCAAATATCTTTAGATTTTCTAAAAGATTGGAGGAGTGAAATGTTTAGCCTTATGATTAGAGATTCCAATCACTTTAGTAGTGTGGTCGTCAGATACTAACCGAATGGAATACGAGCACCATAGAACCGATTGAGAGGGTTACTAAGAAAACCGGTACCATCCTAGACCATTGGGGTCAACAGAACTTTCGAAAGACTTTGAACCACATTAAATGGTGCTAGTGCCGGATTGTTTAGCTAAATGGGAGGACAAATAGGGTTTAGATGCATCGTTTGGAAGTGATCCAAATTCAGCATGAGGTAGGTCTTCGACTATAGGGATCCTTTTGGAAGCATAGGGCAAAGCGCCAACGTTGGTTGACAGAGGGAGACAAAAATACCAATTTCTTTCATGCAGTGCATCCTTCCGATGAAAGGTTAATGTCATCTGCTCTCTTCAGGATGTGGATGAAAATTTTGTTATTTGGGATACAAGGATGAAAGATCTTATTATTACATATTTCAAGGACCTCTTTACCACCAACCTCCCGGATCTACGGGATTTCCCAATCTGGTTTCAGGAAGTAGACGTATCGGACACCCAAAACACTACTCTACTATAGCCGATCATAGCAAAAGAAGTACGAAATGTGGTATTCCAAATGGGGCCCAAAAAACCCCTAGGTCTAAATGGCCTCAATCCAAGATTTTTTCAACAATACTGGCCAATCGTTCAGAACGAGGTCACCCGGCTCGTCCAACAAACGACACACGATGGCAGGTTTCATCTCGTCTTCAACTCCACCAATGTAGTTCTTATTCCTAAGAAATCAAACCCCCTCTTGGTCACCGACCTCCACCCTATAGCCCTTTGCAATGTGATGTTTCGGATCATGTCTAAGGTTCTGGATAACCGACTTAAACCTCTTCTCCATGAGATTATCGCACCGAACCAAGGCGATTTTATCGCGGGAAGAAGCATCCAGGGAAATATCCTCATCTCTATCGATTATCTCGGAAGAAGACTCGAGGGTCCAATGGATTTATGGCGTTAAATATTGATATGAGTAAGGCGTATTACCGGGTTGAGTGGTTGTTTATCCTATATATAATGAAATATATGGGTTTCTCGGATGAATGGAGAGCATTACTTATGGTCTGCGTGGGGTTCATCTCTTACTCAGAAAGCTAGGGGGAAAGAAACCCCGGTATTTTGTCCGACCAGGGTGAATCCTCCAAGGGGACCCTCTATCTCCGTACTTTTTATTGCTACGAATTGAAGAGCTCTCTCAATTTCGCAGTTCAGCATAGTAGGATGAACGAATCCATGGTGCAACCGTGACTAGAGGGCCCCACATTATATCCCATATGTTCTTTGTTGAGGATTGTTATATTTTATGCAGAGTTGTTAGGACGGAGGCATCCCATATTAGTGACATCCTTACTTATTTTAGCAAGTTATCGGGACATATACTAAATCATCATAAATTCTCGATCTTATTCATCACCAATACTTCACTTGAGACTCGCTTTGCATGCTGTCAGGTTTTGGATATCGCAGAGATTTATGAAACATCTCTATATCTTGAGGTCCCAAACATTATCGGGAAGAGTAGGACCTGAAGCATGAGATATTTGGGAGTCCGAGTAATCAAGCGAATCTAATCATGGGATGGAAAAATTCTATCACCGGTGGGTTGAAAGGTAATGATCTATTTGTCCTCTCTTCTATTATGGTGTATATCATGTTCGTTTTCAAGGTTCTGTGGGGCATCACTTTTAAGATACATATAGCTCTGGCTATGTTCTTGTTGGGAAGGCCAGTAGTTAGCGGATGACCGATTATTTGGCAGGATTGGGATAAACTTTGTTATCCTAAAGTGGAAGGGGGTATGTGCTTTCGTAATCTTCAGGACATTAAGCTGCATTATTGGGTAAGTAGACATGGGGTTTCCTCTCATGACCGATTGGACTCCTTAGTTGCCCGACTTCTAAAGGCAAGGTATTACCCGACAAGGGATTTTCTATCGATCTCTCTAGGAAACAACCCAAGCTTCAAATGGTCCAAGATATTCGTTACTCAACCATTCATAAAGTCATGCCTATGTTGAGCCATTGGGCCAGGAATGGAGACCCAAATACTGCTTCAACCACGGTTTCTAGGGGCCAACCCGATTATTCAGACGGAGTTTTCGGTCCTACTTAATGCTCCAATAGCGGGTTTGATGCTCCCTAGAACTCATTCGACATTTTTGGGCAAGTAGATCCGGATGAAATCCTTTTTGTCCCGCCATTGGTCATCCGTACTAAGGATGAGTGGTATTGGCGACGGATGCCAAAAGTTGTTACTCCACTCATGTAGGATATATGGTGCTCAGTCAAGTTAAAGCACAACCCAGTACCCTGCTCTATTGGCAGATCCCCACATAGCCCCATCTTCGCATTTTTCTCTAGAGGGGCCTCTCGGGGTCTTTCCAGGTAGCAGACCGGTTGCATGTTGGTTTGTTCTGATATCTCCGTTATACCCGATGTGTGGTCTCCATCAGGAAACAACCAATTATCTCCTCGTCTATTGTGGATTTGCATAATGTTTTTGATCCATATTTTGGTCTCTACCTGAGGTCCACCGCACAAAAAATCTAGCAACCTGGACAGAAACAAACTCCCAGGTCCGACCCACTAAGGTATCGCCTGGTTTGTAGATTCAAACGACCTGGACCCCTTCTCCTCTGTATTGGATATCCATCAACATTAACGGTGCTCTATTCTCTGATACCATGTAGTTCGAATAGTTTTTTTTTTTGAAAATTCAACATTTGAACATGTTATGGTTGCACTATCCTAGCCTTCAGGATATCCGTATATTGGTATCTCAAATCGAGGATTCCAAACACGTTTTTATTGAGAGGTCAATGAACAAGATTTCTCATTGACTTGCCGAAAAAACCTCCTTTTTTTATCAGCTAATGTATTATTCAAGGAACAGGTTTTCAACCCGAAAACAAGTTCAAGGGAGAACCCTCATACAACCAAGAGTATGGCCTCTGGACATCTCGAACCAGAACTAAAACTACAAATCAGAGCCTCATAGGGCTACAAACACCACTAAACCATATGCAAACTTTCACGGGTCTAACAAGCATCCTATACCCAGATCAAACAATGAAGAAAACATAGTAGATCTCAACTTAACCTGAAAGACCTAACTTGAAATACAACACCAGCCCAACAAGGGGAGACCAAACTAACAAAACACACAAGAAAAACAACAACACACAGCCAACAAAGGCAATAAGCCCACAAAGTGGGACGAACCAGAACAAGTACCAACTACACACCCCAAACCCCGAACCTAGTTGAAACAGATCAAAGTCAACAAAACCAAGTTCAAACAGGGACTAAAAACAGAGCCAGAAAACTCAGATCTAACAAATGAAGCTCTTAAAAGAAAAAAAACAAATGGAACCCAACCCTAGCACAATCACAACACCCAACTAGTCCCAAGCACACTTCAAGAATGCAACGAGTGTTGCCCTCCATCTCAGCCGACAACTACCACCCAAAGGTACCTAAGCGGAACCTTCCAATCGGCCAACACCGATTGCAACCCAAAGGGAGGGGCATGACGAGAACATCCCAACCTGCAGAACTATCCAATAATCCCCAAACCCTCCAACCCAGAAATTCCTCGACACGAGCAAGTAGCTTAAAAACCCCCACGACGGCCAACCCCAACCGTGGGGCCCCGCCCAAAAGAAGCGGAGAACGGAGGACTAGTGGGCAAGGAGAGGTGGAGACTAAAAAATAGCACAGAGGAAGAGATGAAGGAGAAGAGTCAGATCATAGATCTGCTCTCTCCCGTCCTAGTAAAAATCGGAGAGAGAAGGGTGAACAAGGCTTACCCACCATCAAAGTCACCACGAAGTTCCAGCCATAGCGAATCCCAGCCAGGAAACTCTTCCCACGATAGCGAAGTCGAGGCGGCGTCAATAGCGAAACGAGCCCAACTGAAGCAGAAAAGGAAGCTTGCACGGCACCGGAGGCGAAAGACCAGAAACGAGCCTCGAGAACCCCGACCATCTCCACCAGACTCGGTGGAGAAAAATCTCCCACACCAGGATTACGGGAGCCACGTCAGCCGGAGAGGGGAAGGAACCAGAACCCACGGACACGTCGCCAACGAGAGATATGAGAGAGCTCTTTCACCAACACACTCCAACCCCCAACAAGCACGAGGGACAAGAAGTCAGATCCAAATCGAAGTAAGGCCTAGGGGGTAGATCTGTCGGCCGATGGCCCATATCTGAAAAAATGAGGCTGGGAAACGACGGACCAAAGGTAGAGGTCGAGAGGAGAAGTAGAAAAACTAACCGGAAAAAGAAAGGAAAGGGAGGCGAAGGAAGTAAGGAGAAACGGGGAGGAAGAAGTTCAGCGGTGACCTCAGTGGACGAAGCTAGGAGGCTACCGCCGTGCGCGGCGGTTGAGTTAAGAAAGAGGGCATAGAGAAAAAAGTAGAGATCGGTTAAACAGTCTTTATGTCTCACGTCCGAAAAAAAACTCCTTCATCACATGTCCTTATGTGATAGGATCAATCTTTTCCCAAAGCAATCAGTTGTATTCTCGTTACAAACAATTAATTTAATAAACGAGTTCCTTTCACAAAATCAACACACCTAAGAAATATCAATCCAAAGCCAATTTGATTGGAACAAGTTTTCATGTGTTATTCAATTTGGGATACAAAACAAGGCCAAGATTTTTTTTTTTTGATTCTGAATGAAGGTGAGTGTAATAACAACTAATTTTGTATGGGTATTAATAAAAAGCTACAACATATGTGTAGTTAGTTAGTGACAAGTATTAATTATAAACCCAAAATATACTAAGACAATAGCACTTAACTTACTCTAGATATCTCAAGTTGGTAAGTAACTTTGAAGACAAACTAAGAGGACACACGTAAACACACAAAACGAGTCCTTCCACCTTTTTCGTAAGTCAAGTGAATATAATGCACACCTTCTAATAGTAAGGTGTGGAAAGAAAATTGTTACACAAACTCCACTTCTAAAGTAGCAAATGAGGTATGTGATGATCTCACCTCAATTTCAGAGTAGTCTTCACTTTATCTACCCATCATTGGTTCTATTGGAATTTCCCTTTAAAATAAAGTGACAAATCATTACAAAGTACAAGAAGATTATATAGTTTATCAATTTTGTTTAGAATTGAGTTATGTAAATCTATCGTTTTCTACAAACGTACGGGAGTTTGAAGTATGATCATCACATTTATTAATTTTGATATGTTTTATAAATTTGTGTAAAATTTAATTATACATATCAGTCGTCTCCTATAAATCGATCTATCATTTGTTTAAAATAAATTTTACGAAATGATTATGGAGTGTTGAGTAAGTTCAAGAATAGAGAAAAGAAAAAGTGAGAAAGAGAGGGAAAATGAGATGGCCTATTGACTTGCTTTGAGTTGGTATGAACAAAGAGTTCTTCTGGAAGGTTACTTGTGAATGCTTTGACCTCAATTCAATCAAGCGTGTCCTTATTTGTAGCTGCCGTGTCGTTTCATTGGGTGCAACTGTCTCCACCGCCTTAATCCGGCGCCGCTTCGCTATAATTAAAATTTAATCCGAGTAACTGATATTATATTAAAAAAAAAGTGGTAAAGTTTACTGTAATTATTTATAGTTATCCTTTAATCTAATTAATTAGTTCAAGTGTCATAATATGTCAAACCATATATGACATGTAAATTTTTTTATTATCGAAATTATTAAATCATACAGGAACATGACTAAAATATAAATTGAGTTCACATGGCAATCAATAAAAAAAATAAGATATCAATAATGTAGCAATCAACCACATGGGCATGTGGGTTACGCTGGTCGATTAGCACTGCTAATATAAAATTATTATGATTAAATATTAATGCAAACACGGCTTAGCCTTAGATAATTAGGTACAAGAGTACTGGCGAGTCAATGTCATGGAAAGCATGACGCTGGTCCAGCATGTTTCTGACGTCATCACCTACTCAACCTTGCATTTCACAATCCCGTTCCGTACCGTTAGTTAAACTTGTTTTGGAACTTAATTAAGTGAGCTAATTCGAACTGGAACTTAATGAAGCTCCTTTGAGCATAAGCAAAGAGAGAAAGATACATCCATTTATCAATTTCAAATTGCTATAACTGTTTTAAATTAGATACATCCACTCATAGAATCCAGACTATTAATAATTATTTTTAAAAAGAGTAACATTATAGTCGTTGAAATTCACAAATAGGAAGTTGAGATAGGTCCATTTGTCAAATTCAAATCGTTATAAAAAAAATTGAAACAAAATCGTTATAATTAAATAATAATATAGGTGCTGAAATTTCAAACGGTAAAGTATGGTTCCAAAATTGCAATGAGTTGTCACTCTTTATTATAAACTTGATAACATTTAATAATGGAGTAATATATATTTTTAATAAGTAAACTTTTATTTGTTCCCAAGGAAATGTATTCGGAAACCTTCTCTCTCGCTACTTATCGAGAGCTTCTCCCGAGGAAATCTTAGGCTTAGCATGTCTATGGAGTTCTCTATACTTGTCATCGTCGCCAGTAAGCCTGTTTGTCCTACCGGTCTTGTCTCATCCCCGCCTGCCACCATGCAATTTACTATACTCCCTTCGCCCTTCTTTAGAGATTGAATCTCCTTCAAAGACGCGACGTCGAAGGAGGCTGAGGCAAACCCTAACAAACCGGGAAAGCTTCGCCGCTTCCTCTTCCCCTACCTTCCGTCGATATACCGACACCACCATTCACGACTATCATGGCGTTTACTCCAGGGTTAACTACCCTGTTAGTAAAGTCACAGAGAGGCTATCTGGTCAAACTCACATCTGTTGTTTCTTTTGCAAGCAACCCACCAGACGTTGCTCTCAATGAATACCAAATATTACATTGACTAATTAGGTTGGTTCAAATTTTGAAATCACTTGAGTTATCCATCCATATCACGGGGATGGATCTCACTCGTCGTCTGAGTGGTAAGTCGCTTCAAATCGATCATGTGTTCAACAAGTTCATCTTGGAGTTACCGGTGGGTCAGATCATTTGTGACACTAAATCGAGCGCCCAAACGTTCTCGGTAGGACAAAGGCCCTTCTCGGTGCCATCGTTCAGGTGGTGTCCAATCTGGTATTTCCGGAGGTGGTTCGTAATACAAGTCATCATCGCCTGATTTGTACCGGATGCGTTCATCCTCTACAATCATGTTGTGTAGAATGATGCAAGTGTGCATCATATCAGCCAAAGTCATCCACTTCCAAACACGAGTGGGCCTGAAAATTATGTGTCATCGTGCTTGGAGGACTCCAAAAGCTCGTTCAATATCTTTTCGAGCACCTTCTTGAACTTTAGCAAACAATTTCTATTTGCGAGTACAGGGATGGCGAATCGACTTCACAAACCAATTATATGATGGGTCAATGTCGTCAACCAAATAATAAAGTCGTGCGTAGCGATGTCCGTTGATCTCGTACTCCATGACTAAGTCACCGCCATAAAAAGCCTTGAATAAAAGGATGGTGTTGAGGACGTTGATGTCATTGTTCGAGCCAACATCCCGAAAATCGAATGTCAAATCCACAACTCACGAGGCGCTAAAGCTTCCAGCATAACGATGGTTTCCCGTCCATAGGCTCCTTGAAATGCGGTTGGGCAATACTTCTACTCCCAATGCATGCAGTCAAGACTCACAATCATGTCAGGGAAACCTCGATTGTATCTTGATTCGAGTAATCGGGTCATGTCCTCCGTTGTTAGTTTTCACTCGTATTCCTCCATCAAAACCTCAATAATGACCTTGCAAAAACTTTTTACACATTCGACTATGGTACTTACCCCAATACTTAGAGATTCGTCGAATGAATCGGTTGAGCATCCATACGCTAGCATTCGTATCGTGACGGTGCATTTCAGGTGTGTTGATAACCCTATGCCTCCTGCACGGTCCAGCTTCTGAACGAAGTAATTGTCATGCTCCGCTACCTTTTTCATTACCCGTTAAAAGAGTGATCAGACATACGGAATCGACGCCTAAACATATCGGGCCCATAGGTTGGGTGTCCGACGAAATAATCTTGCATCAGTCGGTTGTGGGCTTCGACACGACCTTTGTTAATCTGCCGCCGGGAAGGTTCACCACGTTCAATCATTTGCCTCCATGCGTTGATCTTTGCCATTGCTCTCTATATCATTCTGCCAGTCCTTTTCCAGATTGGTTGCTCCATTGTACAAAGTTCGCCTTCTAACTCCTCCCTCATTTGAGATACGTCGTTTGACATTTTGAATCGAAATATGTGTGAGAAATTTGGGATTTTGAGAGGAAAAGTAAAGAGAGATTAAAGAGAAATATTGGTGGTTTGATGAATGGGGCAAGGGGTATTTATAGGTGAGGAAAATATTTTTTTTATTATTTAATTTGATTTAAAAAAAATTAACCGTTGGAATCGGACCGTTGCCAACGGTCTGAAAATTTTCTTCTCCCCCTGCCACGTGTCGTGCGATGATTGGCCCAACCCAAACTACGATTCGCGAACCAACGACTCACAATTGTGAGTCGTGGTTCGGTGTGCGAATCGCGAGCCACGACATAGTGGCTCGCGTGTCGCAAATCACGCACGCCACAACGTGCGGATCGCGATTCGCGATTCACAAACCGGGACGTGGTTCGCACACTATAGATGCTCTTAGTAAACGGAAGGTCTATTCTTTAAAAAGAAGAAAATGTGAGCAAAATATGTTTCTGCTAAAAAAAAGTCGTTCGAGGATTTGTATTTTGAGTTTCTGCTAGAAAGGAAAAATGTTATTTACACGTCCTCAACGATCTTTGATTCTCAAAAACATCCACTAGGTTTTCATAACTCCGTGTTAACATAACTAAGTTTTCTTTTCAATGACTGGAACTTATGACTTAATTGAACTAACAAAGATGTGTAATGTTTTGTTGTGTTAGGTTTCATTTGCAACCTAATCACTGATTAATCACCCCACTAAAAGTCAACTGCTCCTCCCCTCTATTCTATTGAGTACTCGTCTTCTAAGAGTAATGACAAGTGTAACAAATTCAACATTTGTACAAGACTTTGACCAAACATTTGTACCATTATTGAGAGTCCACAATACAGACTAATCTACTTCTCCCAAACTCACCAAAAAGTTCAACAACGTGAACCATTCTCTACCCTTCATCATTAGTCGGTCATCAACATGCAATAATAAGAAAGATCAATTCTATTTCAAACAATTCTCACCCTAATAAAATATTTCACCCATCTCTTTCTCAGTTCCCAAACAAGACTTTTATCAAATTTCTCTCCACCATTAATTGGCAAAACAAAAATAAACATATACAGAGTTGACTTGCATGGTTTGAACTTTTATCATGGGCATGCATGTCCGAAAATTCAAATCAAATTTGTTGAACAAAATTGAGAGGTAGGATTTCAAAATAAAATAATGATAAATAAAAAAATTGTCAAGAGTGGGATTTGAACCCACGCCCTTTCGGACCAGTACCTGAAACTGGCGCCTTAGACCAACTCGGCCATCTTGACATATGTGTATGGGTAGTAACATATACTATATATATCATTATCGTTGTGGATTGCTAGCTATAGGTACTACATTATTGCTCCACTGGCCATGGCCTCTTGTATATTTTAAGGAGCATTCAAGTGAAGACTATTGCAAAGTTATAAATTAGGTTACTGCACGATAATAAATAAACAAAAAAAACTCGGTTCACAAACAAATAAAATAAAAATATCATTTAAATATGAATGCATGTATGTCATTGTACAATAGGTGTTGAGCGTATAAAATTATATAAATCACAGACAATTTCATCTCCCGCGTTTTTGTTTTTATTTCAAAATTTTGGTGTTATACCAGGATTTAGCCTATCTTTAGTAACTTTCGAATTTTGTGGAAGAATCATATTTTGGTCATGAATATTATTTCGTTATGGAAAAGTGCATCAGCAAAAAGGAAGGTGCGGGGAGAAATTGCTGGCAACAAAAAAAAAGTGATGGTATGGTTCCAAAATTTTGATTATATACAGTAAAGTGGATTAATAAATAATAAATGGCTTTAAGAAAGCATCTATACATTGAAAACTAGGGGTTTTGCTCTAAGAAAAGGTGGGAAAGTATGTATTTTCTAATGTATTTTAAACTCCAATTCATAATAATTGTCACAAACATAATGTACAAAAATTAGATTAATGTTTAACCTTCTCAAGTTTGTCATATTTTATCAGATTTAGCCTACATAACATATAATAATCAATACATTAAATCCTAACAAAAATATATGAATGAACAAGTCCAATTCTGGCCTGAAATATTTCAATATAGTGAAAAAAATCAGAATAAGTGGCAACTTATTCTAGGTGGGTGACACTAGTGTAAAAAAAGGAAGAAGCAAAGCAACAAAACAAAGCCTGCCTTGACAAAACCCAAATCTTTTGCCAAGGGTCATTACAAACAAAACTACAAGGAATAAGAAGGAAGAAAAATCAGTCTCATCCTCTTTTTCCCGTATCGCCGCCTCACCAGGGATGACACAAACCTGGTTTTACATCTCACTCGAAAACAAAACAAAAAGAAAAGATCTAAAGATGGCAACTCAACACTCAAGCCTCGACACAAAAATCACCTGTAACTCCTATCTCTAAGGTTTCATGCTTCCGAATAGGCACTCCGAGTTTGCTCTAGATAACCAATTCACCCGCTTGAAGATCTTATCTTCACCTATTTATCTTCATAATCCAAAATGCTCCTTAGGCAGCAATTCCTGAGCAAAGAGAAAACCCCAACTTGTAAGGATAAGAAATATGTATCTATTCATATATTTCACAACATTATTTATTGATACAGAAGCCATTTTTACCCATATTGAGCTTCATGACAGAATTGGAACATGTCTAGTACCATATCGAACTATTGGGATGTAGTTTACGAGAATAGTAGTTTACATATTATTATTTTTAACATTTCCAGCCCAAAATCCCATGAACATTGCAGATTTAGGATTATTGCAGGAATTAGAAACCTTGTGACAGTGTCAGACAGAGGCACAGATTTTCTAAAATCCTAAATGTTAGAAATTAAATGCTTCAGTCTTCAGAATTTAAAATGGTAAAAAAAAAATATCCTGACATATTGATTAGGGATAATAGCAAAGGTATTCATTTTTTTTTTTGCAATTTGTAGCCCTCTTTGATTATTGCAAAAAATACCTTGAACTTGTCTTTTTGTTGCACTTTGTGTACAAATGGTGATTTTACCCTCACAATATAGATTAAAAAAAACACTTCCAAATTTTCATAGCCCTCAATTTTCTTCTTCTTTATACCATACAAAGAGTTACGAAATTCAAGGGAAATGAAAGCTAGGATTTCTTTTATTCTTTGATTATTATTTTTAATTTTATGTTTCCAAAGGTAAAATCATCATTTCTAAACAAATTTATACAAAATGCAACAAAAGTACAAGTTAAGGGCACTTTTTGCAATCATCAAATATGTGGGCTACAAGTTGCAAAAATTGAATACCTCAGAGTACTTTTTTGCAATTATCCCTATTGATTAATACCTAGTCAACCCATATATTTGGGATTTAAAGACCTTTTGATCTGATACAAACATAAACCAACCTTCAACCACGAGGCTCTAAACATTGCATGATCCATGCAATCATATGAAAATTAAAGCAAACAGTTAGCATGACCCATCATGTACACATCAACCTATTAAAAAAAGATGTGTGTCCACCCTTTTGTTGACAATTTCAAATAGAAAGGCTAAAGTACATTTATATTCATACACCTCTAAACCGATAGATTCTCTAACCTTGAGCACATACCTTAGAAGTTTCCGGGACTGCAGCAATTGCACAGTTACTTTCATTCACGTAATCTTCTAAGCTTTATTCATATTTTTCTTTCTTTCTTTCTATTGTTTCAAGAATCAAATACTAATATCTAGCCTCACTAAAATACATGAATCACAGTCACCAAACAGTCACCAAAAACAAAACAAAAATTAAACCTTAGCCCAGCCATACATCAAAATTAGTATACACGATATGAATTCAAAGAGTAGCCATAAAAACATTACCACTTTAACTCGTCTAATATCTATTGCTAGCATATTTCAATTTCTATATATTCAAACATGATGGGAGTAAATTAAACACGTTTACAAATCTAAGTACTAAGTAGTGTAAAAGCATTTTCATTTTCATAAGTAAACAAGCCCGATTGTCATTCTTGTCTTGCATTTGTGATCCAAAACTAGAGTTAATTAGTTGGCTAATTGGATGCAGTATCATTCAGAATAATCGTTTCGTTTGTAAATCAATGGTTATGTAAGATCTTGTTTCGTACTAAAAAAAGACTATAAAAAAGTAGAACGAGTCAAATCAAGAATGATAGAGCTCTTACCTCTATTTGGCTGTCTTTTATTAACACTATAACCAACATAACCAGGAGAAGTTTTAGCTGGGACATCTGAAGCTGCACTGCCAAGTCCATAACCAAAAGGACCAGGTGCTTCTTGCTCAGAATTTGATGATCGCCAGGTGGGATCCTCATAAACCGAACCACCACCATAGAACTCAGCAAAGGCCCCATCATAACCACCATTTGATGCAGAATATGATGATGTTGGAGCCACCCCCATACCATTGTTCCTTCCATAACCTCCATTTCCTAAGCCATAACCGTTATTCCCACCGGGTCCATAACCCAGATTGCTACTGTTGTTAGAAGCATTATTTCCTGCATCTTGAGCTGAAATTCCAGAAGTCCAAGACACTGCATTATTACCAAAGTTGTTTCCACCGATGGTTCCAGCTCCAGATCCCATGAATGCATTGGAATTTGCAGAGTTAGTGTTGTAATTAGGACCCCCATTTCCCCACAAATTACGAGTCATGGAACTGAAAAAGGAGCTGTTCCCTCCATTGCCACCATCATATCCTATAGGACTAGCATATCTATTTGAATTACCCATATAATAAGGGTTCACTCCCCTGCCATAACTGAGATTACTATTGAAATTTGCACTACCCCCATAATTCGGGCTTAAACCAGGCTCAAAATTCATACCCACTCCATAACCAGAACCAAATGGAGGAAACCCACTTCGACCACTAGGCACTGGACTGAACCGACCATCCATCCTAAGCCCGTATCCTCCAACTGCACCTGGATTGTATGCCTGAGTGTATCCATTAAGAAAGCTATTGACCCTGTTCGGGCCATAATTATAGCCCCCAAGTGGGCTACGGCTTGGACCTGGAGACATATCTTTAGGAACTGCACGCTTGACCTCAACCATTTTACCATTCAGTTCATGGAAAGTTTTGTGCAAGACCATATCCACTGCTTCCTCTGAATCAAAAGTGATGAACCCAAAGCCTCGTGGCCTCTGGGTGTTGTGATCATACATAACCACAACATCTGTTATTGTTCCAAACTGGTCAAAATACTTCTTAAAGTCACTCTCTGTAACAGTGGATGCTAAACCTCCTACAAACATCTTTCTAGTGCGAGCTAGACCAGGAGAACCATGGATGCTACTACTGCTTCTACTCAAAATGTTCTGATCATCCCTAGGAACAGCCTTTTTAGCCTCAACCTGAGCATAGAGAAACTCGATAAAGACAACCAGAATCATCTAGAAACAGCATACAATCATATGCAAGTCTTTTGAACATAAGCAGCTTAAAACTAGAAGGCAGAACTCAACTCAACTCAAATATGAAATGGATTTAGAATCAGACACAAATTTGTTTGTAATTGGGGTGAACTTACCATTCTACCATCAATGTTGTGCTTCTCCTTTATCACTCTATCTGCAGCAGCAGGATCAGAGAAAACAACAAAACCAAAACCCCGGGCTCGACCTGTGGTCCGATCCTTCATAATCACAGCTTCCACAACATCTCCAAAAGTACTGAAGTACTCCTTAAGTCTCTCTTCATTGGTATCCCAGGATATCCCACCAATGAATAACTTGCCATTATCGGATTGCATTTTCTCTACAGGCCAAAAGCAAACCCATCAGCCAAAAGTTGAAAACTTTAGAAATGCAAACCCAATAAAATAAAAACAAAAGGGAATCACCACACATTCCCTCACGGATCCAATCCAAAAACACAAAAGACCATCCAAGTCAAGCCAGCCCCAATCAAATGGAATCCAAACAAGAACCAGAAATCTAATCCAGCAATCAAACAGAAGGAAATGCAGGTGGATAAAGATCAAGTGAACAATATAAATGACGCCTTTATTTGAATAAACAATCACCCATTAACAGAAAACAAATAATCTGGGAATCAAATTACAAGACAAAACCCATCATCCGATCCTCGATGGAAACACGAAATGACCCACAAACCCAGAAGCAAATTCCGATATCAGATCCAAAAGTCATACCAATTCCGAAAAGATCGAGAACCCAAATCCAGATTCGGACCAAAAAAACACCGATTGAAGAAGTCGGAGATGTTGTCAAATCTAGCGGAAGCTAAGATCTGAGAGGAGGCGAAACGAAAATCGGAACAGAGGGGCGGTTCATGGTCCTCTGAATGCCCCCACCCTTTCTTGTCTCCTTCGAATGGCGTCGATCAAATTAAATGGGAGGAAATGAAACAAATCAATGTAAAAAAAGAGAGAGAAAGGATGGGAAGTTTCTGAGAGAGAAACCGAAAGAGAAAGGTTATATTTTTTTTGATGCGATGTGTGGAGAGAAGGAATATATATTGAGACGTTGATTTTCTATTTTTCTTACAAATTTGGTTGTAAAATAAAAAAATAAAAAATAAAAAAGGGAGAGGATTGCTTGTCTTGCCCTTCATTCCTTTTAACACGCACATTCTTCTCGGGTCTCTGCATCTCTGTGGGCCCCAACACCACCGCTCCGTCCGATTCGATTACTTTTGTTTTCGTCTCTGTTTTTTACCACTTGACTTGTTCTCCCGTAAATTGATTTCGGTTCGATTATGTTTTTTTTTAAGAAAAACGATTTTTTTTATTTCGTATTATTTACCGATACCATATCAAAACTATTTTTTTTAACTAAGATATGTAATGTTATAAATAAAAGTTCGAAGGCATCGCTCGATAAACGATAAACAAATCAAATGGAAATTAGAAACTAAAATGAACATAAAGTTTGGACATCGTGTGACTGGAAACAAGTAAATCCGGCAAATGAAATCAAACGGTTGCATGTAGTTACGGTAGCAGTCTGGACCACCGAAAAAACTTTCTGGAGACGGACTAATGTGTCCCGCCCGAACCTGAAGGGTGGTGGTGTGCAACTAGACTGAATACTCCTCTACATAACCAGCGTTCATCGTCTTCCCTCAGACAATCAGTGAGTGACCTCAAAACATGTAGGTGTTGGCTCCCAAGATGGTTGGGAGGTATCGTGTCGGTACTTGGTGGATCCATCGCCACCTTACGACCGGCCCTCCCTGAGCACAATGATACTTATAGTCCCATCTGAGTTCGTCGAGCTTTCCGACTCTACACCCAGGAAATCCACAACCGGTAGTGCTCTCGAAGTCTAGGAGAGACTCAATAGTGAACACATGTGGATTCCTAAGGGCTTAGGTGTGAACCTCTTCATCAGCACAATCTAGGTTGGACCTCTAGTAACTCTCCAATTCCCACCACTATCATGCGTAGGAGCGAGAATCCCTTCAGCGACGGACTGTATCCTCTTTTGTGATGTAGGAGAGGAACTGACATATTCGTGTCTAACGATATGTGTCGTGGGACCGTGAAGTCACTGGCACCTCATTCATTTTTCCATTGCCTTTCTTATACCCTTGATCGTGGGCTACTAGGGGGATCCCTTAGGCTTGTAGGACTTGGTACATGAGGCCCTCCAGATGGTCTCCTACCCCCACGCCTGGTCTTGATCCTGTTTGTTATGTCTCAGGCACCTTGGAATCTGACTGCCTTGGGTTTTATAGTGGCCCTCATTGTGACCCCACATGCTCCCGTCCCCCAAACACAATCTTTGGCCAGATGCCCCACTCGGATGCAATCGAAACAATGGTCATATAAGTATTCATATGAAAGGCAAAGAATAATTGTACCTCAGATTCCCCTTCCTAGAACCAGATATGTCGTTGTATGGATTGGCTAACAACAAATCACACTCGAATCTTCGTGAAATACCCCCAGCTCATCATATCGTCATCCACCACCCAGGAAGATTCTCAGGCTTTCCATGACCTTAAAGCCCACAACTCGGTTCCATGCACTGACTGAGAGATTGGTGATCTGTATCCGTACTAAGAAATGGGTAAAGACGATTTCCCTAAGCTGTATGGGTGCATGAAGATCTGCCAATATCACCAATGACCACCGGAACGCCTAGGATTCTCCGGTCAGAATCATCGCCCTCTCTCTCATTGTCCAGAAGAAGAACGTCACTATGTCGCCCTCCAAAAGGTCTGGCCACTATATCTGGGATTCGCCACAAGTTCGAGAGCCAATCTACGAGGGATATTTGTGGAAAACTCGAGCCGTTAATACCCCCCAACCAACGTATAAGAAAAGCTCACACCTTTCTTCCATCAACAGCACCACCACCTCTTGGATCGCCAGACCCCCCATCTGGCTTCCCAGCCCCTCCATGTCATCCGATAACTTCTATGGATTATGTATGTGGTTTCGCATGTCGCCCCCCGCCTTCTGATATGGTTCGTCTTTTCCCACTGATCGTAAGTACCCCTTGTGCTCTCTAGACTCTACATGGTGTTATAAACCCTCTTCGTGGAAAGCTCAGCACCATGTCCTACCGGGTTACCTACTATATCGTCTAGTCGAAGCCGTGCATCACTGTCCTCAAGGAGAGTGAAGGGGCTGACCTTATCCATTCTCAATCATCCTAGGGACAAAGGGACCGCTAGTAGTAGTCATTCTTTCCCTTTGTCTTGGCGCAGGGTAGCCGAAGCCACTACCACCTCTAGCCCTCAAGCCACGGGGTACTCATTCTCCTCACCACCAGTATCGTTGTTGTGGTTTTGTACTGACCGCCATGTTCATCTCACAAAAATAAAATGCTATTTCTTGTGTTGAAAGGGTTTTAGATCGAGTACTTGTATCAAAACTAATGATTTTCCTTTGATCGTATTTGAAAATTTTATTTATTTTGAAGTTGGGATGGATATTTATTTTTTAATTAGACCAAGACAACTATTCTTTGTCTCGTTACACACCAATAATATATTATTTCACATTATTATTAGTATTAAACCTCATTTTCTCACTTCCGAGGCTCGAGGGTTTGTAGTAAATTAAGTTTTTTCTTCTCATTTAACGGCGACAGCGGCACACGAGTTTCTCCTCTGGTGTGCCGATGGGCTCTTTGGGGACAGACGAATTAGGGATGGTTTATACAGCACGCGTTGGCTCTCCGTCGACTTCTCCTTTGGTTGGTGGTTAGATAGCCTGCTAGGTAACTCTATTAGGGGTAAGTCGGGGACTAGGGCGGCAAACTCCAACGAGGGGTCTGAAGCCGAGAAGGAAGACGTTCCTAGAGGAGGAGCCCTCAGATCAGAGCACCGGGGGACGTCCTGTGGTATGGAGATCGAAGGTGCCACCTTTTGGGCTTGAATCGCCACGTGCAACGATAGGGGGCAGTAAGCACCCTCGCCTCGACCAATATAGAGTTTGTTGTCTAGTGAGGGGTTTGCGGGTACTACTACCTCATTAGACGTACAGTGGTATTGGTTCCACCAAGTACCAACACGATATTCCTTTACTATCTCGGGAGCTAGTACTCTCGCGTTCTTGGAACCCTATGTTATAAATCAAGGGAGGATGACACACGTTGGATCGTCGAAAGAGTACTTAGTCCGTCTCGACGCCATTCTTCTAGAAATAGGTCTGCTCTGTCCTAGTTCACCGTTTGGAGTAGTTGTAGCGGTCGACTCGACCTCTATCGCAGTATCCCATATGCCAGAGAACCAGGGGTGAAGAAGCACAGGGTGGTATGGCCATCACTTGATTTCTGTGAACCTGATTCAGCGCCTGAGCACCAGAGCAGGTTGGGAACGAGGGAGGCGACTCGGATAGCCGGAGAAATGCTGGGAGCGACGAGACACTGGTTGGAATCCCGAGCTCAACCATGACACGGGAGCTCAAACCTCCTCAGACCCAAATCATGCCTCTCATCCAGCCAAATCCCTTAGATATGTCCAACACTTTTGACAATAGAAGCTCCCTAACCATCATCGATCAGCCTGTCATCGGTCGTTCCGATCCAACACAGTGCCCTCACCAAAGAGGGAAAAAACAATGCCATTAGAGAACTCCTCCCATACTCCACCAACCGTCCAACCGCCGCTCATACTATTAAATTAAAACCCTAGAAACTAGGTGCACGCGTGAAACACCTTGTCCCTTTTCATATCCTGAACAGAGAAAAACATATGTCATACTTACACGTGTGCACTAATTCATTTTAAGTAAATATAATGATGTGGGATTATGTATATAACTGATTGGTTTAGTCTGTTGTTTTGAAGTATCTGTAACTTGTAACTTTGTAAGTGATACACGAAACTAGTAACATTTGGTATGATTTGCAATACTTGATCATTTGTCATAATTTTTCTAATAAACAAAAAGTAATTACTCTTTTTGGTCGTGAAACATCATTCTATATATAACCCGATTTAGAAAAACCTTGATATCACAATTCTGATTGATTCGAACTTGTCCTACACTTCAAGTTCTATGTTTTAAGAACTTCCCTCCAAAATTCCAAATCCTGAATCTTCCACAGCAAGCTACAGCAAAAGGTCAAAACCTAACTAAGAAAAATGAGTCTCTGTTCTTTTTCTTTATAAACACAAAGATGCTAAGCTAAGGTTTCAGTCTAATCCAACCCTCCACTGACCAGACCCAGTCTCCTCCTCCCATGGCTTCTCCCTCCCCCACCTCCGGCGACGCCGCTCCCTCCTCCCGTGCCGCCGGCGAGGTCCACGTCATCGTGGGTTCCATGTTCGCCGGCAAGACCACCGCTCTTCTCCGCCGGATCAACTCCGAATGCACCAACGGAAGGTGGGTATTCTTCGTTTTGTGATTCACTGATCTGGGTTTCTGTCAATTCAGCTAGAAAATCAAAATCGAGAGCTTATGCAATGATAAAATCCCTAAAAACTGCTCCTTTTTTGAATCTCGATCTCATGGTTATGGTGTAGAAATGTGGCCATGATAAAGTCAAGCAAGGACACAAGATACGCTGTAGATTCGGTCGTAAGTCACGATGGAGTAAAATTCCCTTGCTGGGCATTGCCTGATCTGATGTCCTTTAAGGTCAGATTTGGGGATGAAGCTTATGACAAGGTAATTGCTTGATGAACTGTCCACTTATAGATTTGCATAGAAATGTTTTTCATTTTTTCTTCTTCTTTGACAGATTGATGTCATAGGTATTGATGAAGCTCAATTTTTCGGGGACCTGTATGATTTTTGCTGCAAAGCTGCTGATGAAGATGGTAAAACTGTAATTGTTGCAGGTCTGGATGGAGATTATATGAGGTATATATATAGATATATAGATAGTTCTGAAAGGAGTTTCAGTTATGGTTGGATTTGTTTTGATGGGGGCATGATAGTGTTTTTGATTGTTAGGAGGAGCTTTGGGTCGGTGCTTGAGATAATTCCCTTGGCTGACTCTGTGACTAAATTGAGTGCTCGGTGCGAGGTTTGTGGGAAGCGAGCTTTCTTCACTCTGAGGAAGAGCGAGGAGACGGAGACTGAGCTCATTGGTGGGAATGATTTGTACATGCTTGTGTGCCGTCACCACTATGCTAGTCGTTGAAGCGCCAAAGAGTAAGTCTCAGAGTGACTGATGTGTATCTTCACTCGGGTTAGGTTCTGTAATCACTACTTTGATTCAGTATTTGGAGTCTGTTGTGTATAGGATGAAGTTATATTAGTTGACATTGTCACATTAGAGAAGATGAAAGGCGATTAGTGTGCATTTTACAGATTAAAATCTCAGAATCTTATCTTAATGTGCTCAAGTTCATGTGTTATGTTTCAAAGTTTGAGCACATTATTGTTCGAATTAAGTTCCTACACCGTCTTTTACCATAGTACAAGAAATAAAATCTGGGTTACTTGTAGACTATTATTGGGTACTATACGTCTTGTGTACATAACTCTCCAACTTAAGACTTTTATATCCGACCACCTAAACATTCAAAAAATCACGCACAACTTCTTTCGACAAAAAATAATGAAAAAATCGATCTTTTACTAATTTATTCTCTTTTAAAGACTCCTTTTATATCTACTCAAGCATTTTCTAATGTAATCAATATGTTGTTGGTAGTTATGACATCTTTTTATTGAGATTAGGATAAAGGGCATTTTTGGTATTAAAAAAATAGATGTGTAATTTTTTTTGTTTAGATTTAGGTAACGAGATTTAAGAATTTAAAATTGTGAATAGTTATGTGCAAAAACATAGTGTAAACAATAGCCATACGCAATTAACCTAACAATCTAATAAAAGACAGGATTCAGCATTCACGGACCAGCAATGGATAAGTTTTTCCAAGCCTAGCATAGAAAAGTTCTTGAACAGAAGGCGTGAACGATGTAAATTATTTAAACAGTACCATCGTAATCATATTACTTCAGTATTTATCTACTAATCTACACTAGATATTGGCAAACAACAGGTATTAGATTGATATATAGTTCACCTGAAAATCACCAACCAGTTGTAGTTCAGACTTCTACAGTTAAGCAACTCGCTCAGTTTCCTCGTCATTGACTTCATAAAAGAACGGGTCTTTTAGAAGATCAGAAGCTGAAGGCCTTGCCCTCTTCTGGGCTATGCACTTCTCAATGAATGCCTTGACCTCTGCATCTGCAACCTTATCGATGGATTGGGGCTTTACACCCGTTGTCACCTTCTTGTAAATCTTGGCAATACTGTCGCACTCGCTGTAAGGTATCTCCATCGTTACCATCTCAAGCAGACACATGCCAAAAGAATAGATGTCCACCATTTCTGTGTAGTCCTCCTCATACAGCTCTGGTGCCATGTACTCTGGTGTGCCTATGATCGAATGTGCTGCATGGCTCTTCCCTACTATTGCTGCAAATCCCAGATCACCGATTTTCACCTAGGTAGAGAAACAATGGTGATGTAAGTTACCCATGGAAGGCCCAAAAGCAAATATTAAGTCGGAAATGAATATCGCTCGCTTCCTTAGCCAAGAACATGTGGTCATGCGCTAAATTTCCTTGAGGGTTAAATGCAAATATCTATTGTGTATTATACGTCTTTTGGACATAACTATTCATAACTTTCAACCCTTAGATCCAGCTACCTAGACTTTCAAAAAATTATACGAAGTTTCTCGCTAGAAAATGACCTCGACTCTAATTTGAAAAAAAACGACTTTATAATTACCCAAAACATTTTGATTGGATGTATAAAATGATAAGTAGGCGTAAAAGCACTTTTTAAAAGATAAAAAACTATTAAAAGACAAAAAAATGGTATTTTTTGAGATTAGGTTCATGGACATTTTTGGCCAAAAAGAGTCATGTGTGATTTTATGAAAGTTTAGGTAATTAGATGTAAAAGTTTAAAGTCAGAGATAGTTATATGCAAAAGATGTATAGTACGTTATAACTATCTATAATTAACCATTTCGCTTATCATCAAAACATATGAAGCTTAAACTACAAGTGAAATCACCTAGTTGATATATAGCCTATTGAATTCTCTAAATAATACAACTATGGGGATACTACCTAACCAATAAGCTACAAGAGTCACATAACTAAGATTCCCAGTCTGGAAATAAAAGAGAGCTCGATTTTATCTTGTAAAACTACGATTTTTGTTACTGCAAAAACAGTTCAATATGATCAGAAAAGATGAGATCACCTGGCCAATATTTCCATTCATGAAAATGTTACTGCAATTCAGATCTCTGTGAATAATGCATGGCTCATGAGTATGCAGATACTCCAATCCCTCCAGCACCTGCTTTCCCCACTTCTTCAAAGCCTTAATGGACACATGACGATGCTTCTTCCTATAATCCCTCAGGTTTCCCGAGGTGCAGACCTCAGTGATGAAGTTGAGTGTGTTATGTTCATCATCTTTCCAGACACTATAACAAACAATAATGTATTTGTTCTTCAATGCATTCAACAACTGAACCTCAGAGTGAAGTCTATTGATAAGCACCGGATCCTCGCTGAAATTTCTTAGCCGAACCTGGTTCCATGCCACCTCAATACCTTCCTCCTGATCAAATCCCCTGTAGACCCTCTTCACAGCACCAGAACCAAGCAGATCGTCGTACCGCCCAAAACGTCCAGTTGGGTCGACTTCAACGAATGGTTCGGCATCACTATCATAGGAGTTACGACTACTTGCAGATGGCATAGTTAAGAGATTGAAGTTCCAATTCTTGATCACCAACAAAACCTGAGTAGTTGAGAACTTAGAATTAGTTCAGCTCAAATTAGAACTATACGTTCATGAGTTTATAATGGACACACAATTTGTTGGAAAATACACATAAGAAATTGTACAGAGTCATAAAGTCCAAACAAGTGTTGATCTAACCAACAAAAAGATGGTGAAATTTGAACTATTGACTATAGTGAACTCAATCATCAGAGCAAGTGCATTCGTGAACACGCACAATTGGCTATAAAGCCCCAAAACGCGTTCATTCGGTGATTTTGGGTAAATTTACGCGATCAGACCCATTTTTGTGTTTCTTAATCTTTGCTTGAAAAGTGAAAACACCAGCAAAACGCATGCTCTCAAACCTAAACTCACTAATTTGGTAACTGGGAAATAATTATAGCACTGCAAAATACAGAGCTAGGGTTTAAGACACAGAAAGACTTACCAATTCAAAATCAACCCAGAAAACAAAAAACATCACAAACAAAAGCAACACGATTTCACCATCCCAGTGAATGAAACAGTGAGAATCAACCAAATTACGATTAACAACAAGCAAATCGTTGAGTAAACGAAACCTCAAGTCACTACGAGAGGCTAATACAACAAACCCAACCAATTTACAGAACTTGAAGCACTCAAAACCGAGCTTCATCGAGGCCCCAAACAAAAGAGCACCCGATCATCCAAACACAAAAATAGAAACATCACTCACGCAACCATACCGATCACTGGCAAATCTGGGAGACGAAACGCAGAGAAAGTGGGGTAAGTAGGGTTTGGAGGAGAATTGAAAATCGAAGCCATAGTAGCCCAAACAGAGATCGCTGAGCGCACACACAAATACATACATAGATACATTTAGGAAAGTGAATGTATGAATAAGAATGTGGATATGGAGGAGGAGGAAGAAGAAGAAGAAGAAGGAGATTCGATTGATTACCTGAGAGAGATTGGATTTGGATTGGCGGAGAAGGATTGGGGTTCCGATCAACACTCTCACCAACCAATTGAATTCAGTCCTCGTCCTCGGTCAACACATTTATATCTGCCGCGCGCCTTCAGGGTTCCGTTTCGCCACGACGTCGTTTCCCACCTATATTACGAGCTACCGTTGGATTCACTTCTCGATTATTTTATTATTTGAGAAACGTTCCTATCTTTATTTTTATTCCAGAAAATAATAAAGATTAATGGACCATAAATCACCACGGAACATCCGTGGAACTCAGAATCATTATCACAACCTAAACCTAGAATCATTCGGAGTATTCTTAATCCATCCGTTTTGGGAAGCGAAACCGTGATTTTGGGTGCAAATACTCTGAATCAATTCAAAGTTTGATTGTCGTGTTGTCTTTGGTTGCGTGTTCGGTGGGTTTTCCTTATCGGTGAATCTCATCTAGTCGATAATAATCCCATCCAAACATCCCTTGCAACTATGTGTTTGTGACACTTACGCGCTCAAACTACTCCCAACTAAAATCTCAACCCAAGACTAATTCACAATATTTAGGATCAATAAGACAATTAGGTTACCATCGAAAAACTTTAAACTGTAATATAATGTTTGGATGGATGTTTAAGCGTTGTATCGTAATTTTGGTTATAGAGTATGTATTCAAATTAAGGATATCAAACACGAGAGTTGAGAACAATTATTACACTGATTGTCTTTATGAATCCCGAGGACAATCGATAAATACACTATCAACTTTCTTTCCAAAAAAAAAAGTCACAGTCTAAACACATTAATGATTTGGGGTGATGAGTAAGGTACTAGAGAGTAGATGAAGCAGAGCACTCAAGAACAACGTGAGAGGCAGTTGCAAAGTGGACAGGACAGGAGAGAGCCAGAAGGATTGGGGTCATCTTCAAGTAACTACTCATACAACCTTTTTTTAGGGCCAAATACATGTGACCATTTTTAGAAGATAAGAGGTTTTTGAAGCAAACAAGACCTAAACCAAAATGCTAAGCAAAGAATCATGCTATTGAAATCAACAATATCATATCATCTTCTTTTTATTAGCAGATTGTTACCCGGTATTTTTGTTAATCGCAGTCTATAACGGTGTTAAACTTGACTGAAAAACCTAAATTACTCCCAATTTTAACTCAAATCCAAACATGGGAAAGAAAACAAATTTTGCCATTTTGAAAACTTTGCAAATCACATGCGTGTCACGTGCTACTTTAAGGGGTCTTTTCTATTAGTTTTAACAGATTTTAAATACCGGTGCAACTTAAAAGAATAGTTGCAAAAACTTGTTGTGAACTATACACGTTATGCAATAACTTACGATGAACTATTTTCCGTCGACAAATCCACCAATAAGGTTAATATTTTTTTGGCAAAAAGTTGAAACCACCACTATAAAAAAATGCATACATAAGGGTTTCAAATTGGAAAACATGTACACACTAGAGTTACAAATAACGAAACAAATATAATGCAAAGGGTATTTTAAAAAAGTTGATGTCATGTGACTGTCACATGACTAAATTCTGTTAAAGATAACGAGTTTGCAAACAAAAAATAGTGTACCATAAGTTTTTTTTTCGCAAAACGGGCATAGTTCACCGTAAGTTTTTGTAATTACTCCTGAAAAGAATACAAGGTAAAAAGTAACAACCTGCTATAAAATGAAGATGACAGTAGCAACCTGCAAACAAATTAAAATACACAGTACATTTCTGCTATTTTCCCTGAAAGTGAAAAGTGATAAGGGTAGAGAATCAGGTGAGCAATGGTTATCAATGCACAGGCCCTCAAGTTCTAATGAGATCATATTCTGGTCTCAGATCAAGTAACTCAACATTCTTCTATGTCCAGAATCGCATAGCACATAAATTAGATGGTAGTACAACAAATTTTCACTGGCAGCACATCCCAAATCGAACTCTGAACATTCTGCTACATAAGGAAGTGGCAAAACTACAAATGAACAGACATAAACATCATAGCAACAGCTTAAACAACCTGAAAATTAGCCATTGGTTATCGACCAAATCTTGTTATATTCCTTAAGCTTACTATAATGTTAGGATAAGCTTAAACACGTTGGTATTTGGTACATTTAATCTCTCAATAAAAAAAGATAACGTACAAGAAGAGCACTGCTAGTCATAAAAATGGAAACATATTACCAAGGAGGATTAGAGCCCTCTTTCACAGAGGGTGATCTTAGACCGGTAGTTTCATCTCTTCCAAGCCTTGAGACACTCCTTACACTTTTAGGAGTACCTGCCCCAGGACTCGCACCTCTGTAACTAGCACGAAGAGACTCGTCCACAGATGAAGAAGACTTGGCTATTGCATTTCTCATAAACTTCTGAGCAGCAGGAGAAAGCGTCCTCACACTAGGACTAGCACTACCGCCCCTAGCAGGCGAGTGTAACGGTGGCTTCTTGAACATCTTCGACCTCTCCCTAAGCTTCCTTGCAGCGTCCCTAGACAGCGAATGAGCCTTCTCATCTCTTGTAGGAGGAACCGGGATCCTATAATGAGGTCCATTTCCACTACCACCAATGTCGATTGGTGTTTCTTCAAGATCAAGTCTCATGGGGGTGCCTTCAATCTCACCCCATGTGATGAATGGTGAAGCATCGACACCAGGAGCAGGGGATGGAGTCCTCACAAAACTATACCCGTTCTCAGCTTTCTTCCCTGCCTCTACATAAAACGGATTGGGGGTCTTCCTCAAATCATCCAAATCATACTTCTTCATCTTATCGCCATCTCTATCAGACATTGGAAACGGTGTCCCACCAGCAACAGTTGTGTAAAGCACCTCGACATTGCCATCATCGGTTGGTCTTGAATCCATCATTTTACCATGGAATCTTGTATTTGGCATGTTGATTTCTTTTGTTAAAGCCTTCATTCTCATAGCTCGTTCCTCGATGGTCAATGGGGCCTCGCCTCGATCAGCTGGATGGTACATTAGCAAGTTCTTGGCTGTGTACTTCCATCCATCCAAAGTACTTGGCGGCTGGTCGGAGGTTCCATACCCATCTGTGATCCTATCCCTCTTAACATCCTCAATTGCATTACCATCTTCCTTTTCACCTTCAAGCAAAAACTCATACCTCTCTTTCCTCTTCCTATTGACCTTTTCCAGAATCTTAGAAAAGCTATGGTTATCCTCACTGGTATACCTCCTAAAAAACTGATCTAGAGACAGAGAAGGATCAATCTCACCCTCAACCTCCGACCCAGCTGACGAATCCTGATTCTGAGCACCAGGGGTTTGGGGGATTTTGCCATCGAATTCATCAAGAGGAGTGTAATTGCGCATAAAGGTGGAACCTGGCGTCTGGGTACGAGTCCTGGCGTCGGTGGTGGAGCCAGCGAGCTTTTTGCCGCGGCGCTCCATTATCTTCAATTGGGCATCGCGAATCTGAACTGGGTCGCCGGTCTTGACGGCCTCGAGCCAGTCCAGTCGGTCCCGGAGCTTGGATATGTCGGGGAAGAAGTCGCGCTCGATGATCTTCTCGATGGCGGCGACGTAGGTGTCCTCATCGAGAACGGCGGGGTGCTTGGTGGGGTTGACGGGAGGGGCTGAGGAAGAACCGGAGGGGTTCTGGGAGCTAGCTTCCGGATCTGTGGACGGTGCAGGCGATGAGAGGTGGCGCGGAGATTGACCCGGAGAGAGAAGCATGGCCGGTTAGGGTTTATTGCAGAAGGGAAATTGAATTGAGAGATGTGAAATTGGGAGCTCAGATTAGGGTATAATTCAGGAGAGAAAATAAGGGAATAGAGAATTGGGCTTAATCGATTGTGGTTCAGATATTGGGGTTTGGGGCCACAGGAGATGAAGAAGACGAAGATCGTGAGAAGGGATGGATATTGAGTTATTGATGTTGGTTTGAGGTCTATTAAAATTTCCAGCGAAGATATGCAACATATGTGGCTGTAGTTTAGTGGTAAGAATTCCACGTTGTGGCCGTGGAGACCTGGGCTCGAATCCCAGCAGCCACACTCATTTCTTAAGTGTTGTTATTTTACAAATGATTATTGAATGGCTTCATCAATTTATCTTCTTTTTTGTGGTATAATTTATCACGAAAGTATTAAAAATAGTATCTTTCTAACAATATAAGATATATTTGAGTTCTCTCTTTACCAATGAGTTAGTTTGTGAAAATGGTTACTCCACACAGATATGACTATACGAGTGTGTTTTTTTCGAGCGGAAGTTACTAATTTTACTATTAATTCAACAAAAAGAGTCCGTACAAAAACAGGGTCCTTTAAAAGGTCCATTTTCATAAATTTTATGATAAATCGTCGATGTCACAAAGCAGTATTTTAAAAATAGTCGTGATGAGTGTGATCGAACTTGATCTCAATATTATCAAGGGGAGGACATACTTGTACCCGGGACTCCTCCCAAACATGGTCCCTGAAGCCTAGGGTGGATATCAATTCTCTTGGCGAGCTTGTTTTCGAACCCTCGACTGATCTTCTCGGGGTTCCTCAATCGTCCCTCTCTTTATGCCCAACGTCGCAGATGGGACAATCCATGAAGTGTCGGTCAACCCACTCATCAAGAATCGAACTACCTCCCGAGGGGTCCAGCCGGATCGTAAGTCTTATCCACTATACCCCATGGATTAGTTATGGTATTTGAGGTTACGATTGGTCCCCTTCCCCGAAATAAGGGTTCCTTAGGTACAGTATTTGGGGTCATATCCTAGAAAACGCGGTGGGATGGGTGATTTCGGCTTGTTCTCCGAATCAATAGCATAACTCTGTCCATGCATGTCACGCCCCAATTTCAGCGAACCGAAACTAGGGACGCGAACGTTTAAAAAGTTACAAGACTGAAACCTGTTTTCGATAAATCACCTACAAAGTCAGTTTAGTTCCACAAAAGAATAATATTTACAACTCAAAATAAAAGTCCCACACTTGGACAAAACGAGATACACGTCTCTAGACTCAAACATTCAGCAACCCGCTTCAAGCTCTTCAAGCTTCAGAAGCTCACCTAGTCCAGACTACGAACGGTACCTGTAGGAAAAGCAGCTAGGGGTGAGCGTTCACTCACCACCACAGATAACATACTGACTACGGCATAATTAGTAGACAAGCCGATGACACTAACAACGACTCAAAGACACACACACGACCAGTCTTTTCCTCAACTGACTCAACACTCGGACACGTTATGTAGACCCCACACTACGATCGACGACCTCCTCCAAGACACGATTGACCACACAATACCAAACAAGATCACAAAGGATCGCAAACCGGCTGCTCAGTAACCAATCTCTGTCTCTCGCCCTTTACCGATCATCGACGTGGTCAGGCGGTCGACCTGTCGCGCAACTTCCCCCGATCCCAATCGGGAGGCTAACCCACAACCTCTCCGCTTCACCCGATCCCAGTCGGGTGGTTAGCCACACCCGCGCGTCCTTCCCCCGATCCCAGTCGGGGAGCTAGCCCACAACCTCTCCGCTTCTCCCGATCCCAGTCGGGAGGCTAGCTACACCACACAACCTCCACCAGCAACCAGTAACCAATCACAAACACAAACAAGTTCAAACAGACAGTAACGACACCGGTGACAACTCCACAGGCACTCAAGGCCAACAAAACACCGACAACCAAACACAGGTTCAACAACCCTACGGGCCCTCATGGCCACCCAAGACACCAACGATAAAGTACGGGTTCACAACCCCACGGGCACTCACGGCCACTCAAAATACCGAAACGACAACACGGGCTCTCATGGCCACCCAAGACTCAGCAATAATTAACACGGGCTCTCAAGGCCACCCAAACTCAATCAACAAATAACACGGGCTCTCAAGGCCACCCAAACTCAACAACAAACAACATGCAACAACCTCCGGGCATGGTCATATGCCTCCAGTGAAACAGTTAACGCTAAGTTCTCTGCTCCTACGACACTACTAAGTGTCACATGCACTTTCAGTAATCGCTACGTTCCCGTATCATGCTTTTCTAACATTTAAATAAACCTATTCAACCCACGACACCCCGGTGTCACATGCAATTCTACTGTTAACTTTCCCTAGTCAAGGCCGAGATCCGGCTACTTTTCCCTACCTCAACCGACGAGCACCCGCTACGCTTCCTAGCTGCTAACGTTCTGGCTCGCTACCTCCGGGCTTCACTTCGATCGAAGCCGGACGCTAAGGATAACACGAAAGCCATAAATTAAACCCGGTTCCACCGTTAAGTTAAAGATTATGATTTGTCCAGTTTAAATCCGACATTTGTTTTTTAACTCGAGCGGGCTAAAAGCGGGGTCACGACGAATCGGGTTCGAGTGCTCGAGCCCCGAGCACAAAACCCGGTATGGATTTCGAGACACGGCTCCCGAGGCACCGATTCCGCGTTCCGTTGTTAGACCCATCCTAAGTCCGTTTCAACAGCCCGATTATTCGTTCCACGCTCAACAGTTCAAGGCCCAGTTTAAATCAAATTTGATTGTTCCCTTTTAAATCCTTTATAAAACCCAAGTCGTTTTAGTTCATTTTCCTACAACTTTGTTTCTCAAAACTCCTCAACTCAAAACCGTTATTTAAAACCAAATTTATGTTAATTCCATTTTATTTCAAATCCCTTTTTCCTTAAAACACTGATTTTCGTTTTCATTTCTTTGAATCTGAAATCCTTTTCTATTAAATCTGATTTTCCCTTTTAAATTCTCTTTTTCCATTTCGGTTTCAACCATTTTTGTTCCACAAATAAGCAAATAACTTTTAAATGAAAACTGTTCTATTACTTCAATTTTTTTTTTGGATTTACAGTAGCTCGAACGATACACAGAACCCAAAACCAACGAAGCTCGAATATAAGGAAAAAAATAGAAGGGAAACGAAAAAAAAAGGTTCGGTCAACTTCCGGCCACCGGCGGTGACCAAACCGACCGGGGCTTCACGGTGTAACGCTCACCGTTAAACACCGAAGGGCGGCGGCGGCGGAGCGGAGGTGAGCACGACGGAGCTTCTGACTATTCCCGTCCAAATCGACCTCGGCCGGAGAGCTTTCAGGTCCGCGCGAGGTGGAGCTCGGGTTGAGGGAGACGGGGTCGGAGAGGCTCGGGACGGCGAGCTCGGGCTCGGGACGGCGGCGTGGTCGGGACGGAGGGGAAAACGGCGGCGAAGGGGAGCTCGGGGACGGCGCCGTGGCTGGACGGAGACGAGGAGGGGCTCGGTGGCCGGACTCGGGAGCGGTGGCGCCGTGGCTGGACGGAGACGGCCGAGAGGTGAGGGAGAAGGTCGGACGGGGTTCGAAGAAGACGGAGAGGAAGGAGTGAGGGAGGACGGGGTTGGGAGGTCGGAGACGCGTGGGGACGAGGGTGGGAGTAGCTGGCCGGAGGTGTCGCCGGCGAGGGCGGCGTGGTCGTGGGGCCAGAGGAGGGAGGTCGGCGTGGGGGCTGCGAAGAAGGAGGGAGGAAAATGGGGCTGCCAAACCCTAGTTTCGGCTTATATAGCCCGGGCTTGGGCCGGGTCAGCACTTGGGCCGGTTCTGACTCGGGCCGGGTCAGTCCGGTCCAGCCCAATTCATTTTTTTTTTGCACTTGTTTCAAAACCTACCCTAAGGTTTTCGTTTGCAAATTAATACCTTAACGAAACGGAGCGGGTTTTACAATGCATATCTAACTTGAACTCCAAAAGAGAGGAATCAAAACGAGGGATTCCCGGCATCCCCCGATCGCACTCCCTGGCTTCATGTCCAATCCTACCATAATTGAAACGGAAGTTAAACAGTTTGGTGTAGGACAGAGAGACCCGGACCAGATCCTAAAATTCATGAAACCTCAACAGCAGAGAACAGCGCAACGGATGGTCTAAGGTGTGCCAAAATCGCACCTTGACCGCCCATCACCAACAGAAGCTCCACTGGTCGCATAGTACGTCCACACATTCTCCCAAGTCTTCCCCGATCGTCTCCGCAATAGCCTTTGTCCGAACCAAAGGTGGTAAGGTAAGCCCTTGGCATGGACCCAAAGTTGCAGTCGGTCCAAATTGGGGAGATCCCGTGCTAGGAGCTCGATGTCTCCCAACAACAAAGGACGACCATCGAAGCAATAGGGTTCATTCATTCAACCCAATCTCGGGCCTCTTGGGTGACAAAGTAGAATGCAAACACCTCGGGTTCGACATCCTTGATCACTAAGTCCGACGTCGATCGGCCACATGCCTTTGTGATAATTCGACATCCTTTATTATTGTCCGGTTAAGTACAATATTGAATTGTGTCAAGATACAAAACTACCTATATAGAAATTCATTGTGACTACAAAGTCAAAGGACTTAAGCCATATTACGGTACTGAGAAATACACATGACAATTCTTATGTAGTATTCTCACATTGGGTTACCCAATACTATTTCACCAAATAGTATCTATGATTTGACTTCATATCACATATGCATGATCAGTAAAACATGATCATCAGTCAACATCATACTAGTCTTAGTGTATCTATAAGACTAGAGATCATTTGAATAATACTCCTTATACATTTAAGAGTTTTACTATCAAGTCACACACTTGATGATCTTAAAAATAATTGATTATTCACGCAATTAACATTTAACAAAATGATACTAAAAATGTCATTGTATTAATAAATGATAATGTCATACACGATCAAGATTGACGTAGGGCACAAAACTAACAGGGGGATGGAAGCTCATCCAACCTCGTTATAGCCAGTCTCATCGACTCGTCTTCCTCGGACAAGGGTTTCCCATGAAGCCCTAACAGCTCAAAACAACAACTCAACATAGTCTCTAACTCCTTACGTCTACTTAATTGCTCCGGAAAGTCTGATTATTGTAATGTATCTTATGTTACCTAATATGATTATATGATAATGACTTAAAAGTGCAGAGACACCTATCTATGATGAGTCTCAAAATACATCATCGATTTTAGAGATCTGTCTCATTTGATTTGTATTTGACTAGCTTCATAAATGGAGTTGTTAAACCGTTTCATAAAAAGCACCACTACATATTTTTTTTACCATTATCATTCCTTTGGTGTTGGTAATCAAAAATCGATGGATGAATAGTATAATAATTTCTTACATAGTCGAGGCACGAACCAAAGTAAACCCACACAAACTTCAAGGTTAATCTCGTAATAAACAATGTCTCAACCATTAAGAGAAAGTCAACAACAAACTACCAACTAACTACCAAGAGCACCAATCACAGACCGCCACGTTATGGGGCACAGACTCACTCCCATGTTTCTCAAAGCGTATGATCATTCTCGCTCCTCTCTCTCTTCCTTGTCCTCTTTCTCCATTTCGATTTTCGGATTAGACTTTCCAGCACCTCAAAGCTTCCTAGGTCAGACCCGCCCGAGTCAGCTGAGCTAGCTCACTTGATTCGACTCTCCGCCGGCTCGAATTCCGATGCCGGCGTAGTCCGCTGCTGAGATCCAATCTTTCCGGACAGCTCAAGTCTTCGCGTGTGGTTGAAGCAGCTGAACCCAGCGCCATTCCTAGGGTTTCCGGCCCGAGCTCCAACCATGAAGGTTAGGTCGCTTTCTCGTGCTCCTGTTCTCGGATTCTATGGTGTTATTATGTCATCGTACGATTTTAGTTTGGAATTTTGAAATTTGATTTAGTTTACGTGCTTTTCCGATGCTAATTCTGTTGACTTTCTTAGGGAAAATTTGTGGGAATTGGAAATTTTAATCTATAATTACACTATTTCTGTTTGGTTCTGAAAGAAATATTGTAAAATTTACAGTAGTTTGTGAAGTCATGTAAGCAGAATTTCTGCTATTTTCCATAATTTAGTTAAGTTTTTATTTGGGAACTGAACATGAAGTTTTGTTTATATTCCTTCATTTTCTTTCCGGGTCGTTGGAAATTGAGTGAACCTATCTAAGAATTCTTTTCAACTATGTACTTTTTTATTTTCTCAAGTGTGTATTTTTCATTTCTGTTTTCATTAGAAAAAATAAATTGGATATGTTGTATTGTTGTAATTGCTTTTAAGTAAAACTAAAGCATAACTGAGTCAATTGTGAAAAACAAGTGGAATATTTTTTTTAAAGGGAACGGCATAACCTTGAATATGTATGAAGTATGTAAGGTTTTATCATTTGGGTTTTTTGGATATGTGATATCTTTTGGCTGTTTGGGTGAAAAATTGGTGTATTTCCATCTTGGTTTACAGTGAGGTTCTATGTTAAACTATTTTTGTATTCTCTTTCACTTAGGGATTCTGAGGGATACAATTTGACGTAGTGATATCGATAGACACTGGTGGCCATGTCTTTATTATGGCTATACTGTGCCCAAATTTATCCAACTTGTTTGGATTTGCTACTGATTGTTTAATCAACCATGTGAATCCTGAAAGTACAGTTATTGATTTTCCAGATTATGTATGGCGTACTAATATATGCTGTAGACCTAAGGAATGTGGAAATGTGTTGCCTTTGTTACTATTTTGCTCTCAAATGTTAGCCGACATGTTTTTCTCTTTGTTGATTTCAGTGGCTAACTGTTGATTAGCAAGGTCTTCTTAAACATTGCCATTCACCTGATTCAAGTCTTACTGAAGGTTTGAAGAATCAGCAACGTGTGGATTCTTGCAAGTTCATGGTCGATTTCAATTTCAAGCATTTGCATCTAACCTTAAGTTAGAAGTGATAAGATTATGGCACGCTGCGATGAAGTGAACTTGTGTGTTTCCACTCCGACTTCACCATCTAAAATGGTCAATTCTCATGAAGGTGTTGTGAGCGAAGTTGCATCTGAGAAATTGCAGAAGGAACAAAGCTCTGATATGAAGATAGAAGGAAGGACATCCTCTATGACAACCAAGAAAGCATCACAAGCACCAGATAGCAGCGTCCATGCCTTGAAATCGGGTCCTGAAGGTAGCATTCACTCTGTAGTACGTACATCAGATGATGGATATAACTGGAGGAAGTATGGGCAAAAAAATGTAAAAGGAAATGAATATATACGTAGCTATTACAAATGTACGTATGCAAACTGCCAGGTCAAAAGGCAAGTGGAACGCTCACATGACGGGGAGATTACAGATACTGTTTACCTTGGTCAGCATGAACACTCTAAGCCTCATGCTAACCTCCCTCTAGCTTTTGTTGGCTTTGTAGTTTCCATTGCAGAAGATATATCAACTGAGCCATCTGCAACCAGGGCAAAGGGTAAGGAAGTAACACCTTTGTTAATTTCTAGTGCTTTTCCCAACCATTTTGTTGATGAAATAGATGCTTAACTTTGCCTTGCCTCATTTTCAAGACAAACTGTGCAATGTGGGTGTCAAGACTCCTAATAAGGTGCAATTCCCAGCTCTGGCAACAAGTGATGATGTGAAAAGTGTGCTTTCTCAATCAAATAGGAGAGATGAGATTGATAATAACGATGTCCCAGGCCCAAAACGGCAGTATGTCAATGAATTAGCTGTTTTGGATTTTTCCTAATAATGTTGCCTATTTATTGTATGTTTGGTTAACTTTCGAAAAAAAACTTTTAACAGAAAGAAAGGCGATCTTGATGCAAGTTCAGCGGATAAGTCAACCACCAAGCAGCCTGTTGTTGTTAAGACTGTGAGTGAGGTTGACATTGTGAATGATGGATACCGCTGGCGCAAATATGGGCAGAAACTAGTGAAGGGGAATCCTAATCCAAGGTATGTGTACTATCTTAATGGCTAATACTACTGGGTTTTATTGGTTATTTATAACAAATTTCTACCTGTGGAGGATATGTACTTGATCCTGCAGTTGCACTAGCTAAAGACGTCTCTTCATACTGTGTTACATTGTGCAGGAGTTACTACAGGTGCTCAAGTCCTGGATGCCCTGTGAAGAAACACGTGGAGAGGGCATCTCATGATCCAAAGATGGTTATTGCCACATATGAGGGACAACATGACCATGACATGCCTCCTGGAAGGACTATCACCCATAACACAGTAGGACAAAACCAGTCTATTTCCCCAGATGGAGAAACCAGCAGTAAATCTAGAGAAAATGATGCCTTCTGTCTTGATATGGCTGCTAATACAAGTTCAGATCCCCGCATCACACCTTCTGGAAGTATGGGCACTCAAAAATCAGATGGAAAACACAACCAGACTGGCACTGAGGCAAGAGACAATGATACGGTATGCCTTGACACAGTTGTCCGTACAGATTCAGGTCCTGTGAGTGAGTCGGATGAGCAACTAAATGGAGAGTCGGGAAGTAAATCTGAAGTATGTGATGCTGTTAGCCCTAATATGGCTGTCCAATCTAGTTTGATCAGTGGAAGCCAATCTAATAAGGTGAAGAGCACCGAGTCAGATGCCAAATCAGAAGAAAACAACACGGAGGGTCATGATGATCAGTCAAAAACTAAATCAAAGGATGGCAATAATGTTAGCGCTGACATGGCTATGCATGTCAGTGCAGACCCTGCAAGTATATCAAAGGAGCAACAAACCCCAAATACAGAAGCTGTTCATATTCAGAAGTTATCTGAAGAGCTCAAGAATGATGATGATGACTAACATGCCATTTTCCGCGTCTCTTCATCACCAATCTGTTTAGAGGTTGGAGCCAGAAATGCAAGGCAGGAAATTAGGCACCGATCAGGTGTGTACAATAATTCTAATCCTTAAATAAGATTCAAGATGTAGACTTTATCTAATACACATGTGAGATGGTGGCTTGAATATGTAAACGGCATTATTTGCAGTGTATGGGTGTGAAAGTGACACCGTCGAAAAGAGTTAGAATTAGAATTACTGTTGTTTGTACTTAGACTGGAAATCATGTATTTGGATGCTAATCTTTTAGTCTCATGTGTTGTTCAAGATTGATTGTCAAGCATTTAATTGACTTTATCGAAGTTTGACTTTATACTGTTGGTCTCTGTGGTCAAAGTCAATGAAGGAACAGATTTAGCATTTTATTGACTTAGAATGACAAATATTCTTGTCATCCCCACTTCTTCACAACTATATCATGATATGTTTTCCAAATGTATGTGTTAATTTGACCTTTTTACTTCAACTCTTCTATAAGTGAAATAAAACCAATTAATGATGGATATTATATCATTTTTGTGAAGCTGCACAGTTTTCTACTTTTTGGGGGGAAGAAAAGTGCAATTTTATTAACTTAAGTTTCAACTATAAATAAGTGCATCGGGAGGAAGTTCCTAACCACGAAATAGAAAAGAGTCGTTATACTGTATGGAACCCCAAAAGGTCTCTTTACAAAAAACTCTGAGACAAATGATCTGGTACAACAAGTGTTGGGAGTGCTATAAAGACGTACTGAAAATAAAACTATACTATGACGAAACCAATGAGTGTTGCTTAAGGTGTAGCTTCATGCTCTATTCATTGTATTAAACTGAACCAACGATCATTGATTTCAAGAGGAGGCAGAGCTCTGATCAGGGACTCCTCCCAAGGTCAGTCCCTAAAGCACTGAATCTCTTTCGTTCCTCCATGCGGGCCCGTTTGCCCGCCTTGTCCTGATTGTCCCAAGGTTCCCCAGTGCACCTTCTCTTAACTCCCCCGGTTCATGCTCCACTACCAGACCCAATTCCAGCTCCAAGTTCAGTTCTATCTATGTGCCCAAGCAGGACCGGGGCGTCGGATTTCCCGTTATCCGAGGACCGGTCGATTACTAAGTTTTTCCAACCAGGATCGGTCGAGTGGGTCACATCGTTAAGTGCAGTAGCCGAGGATATTATCGGGCCCCTGCCGCAAGTCAAGGGGGCTTAGGTGTAGAAATTGAGGATATCGATTTGCGAAACGCTTGATCATCCTAATCATAGGCATATACCATGAGTTGACGGTCCTTCTGGAATTCAAGCATCGAGGAGTCGTACCAGGGAGTACCCACCACCTCCCAGTCGCACTCGGCCACCATGTGACATATCATCCCACAATCATAACAAAACATAGGTAGTTTTGTATAAGTAAGAGTGACACGAACCGGGCCGGGAAATTCATGAAAGCGAAGCAGGAGCAATCTACGGAGGGAGCGCTCCACAAGATGGAAGAAGCGAACCTTGTCTGATCTCCCCCAACATGTACCTCATTGATCGCATGGGACATGGACACAAAGCCCCAACGTTGCACCGATCGTTTCTCCTGTGGTTTTGGTACAGACTAAAAGAGGGAGGCCACAGACATGCACCCATAGTTGGATCCTATCCATGGTGGGGGGCTCTCTAGCCATCGGACTCATGGCACCCAGTAGTAGTGGTCTCCCATCGAAACACCACGGTTCGTTATCTCGAACCCATGTTCGGGCTTTCTCCGTCTCAAAGTAAAACCTGAAGATACCCGATCTGATGTCCTTGATCACCAGTCCCTCAGCTGATTTACCACATACCTTGGTGATGATCTGAAGGAGAACCTCTTTTCAGAGTGGCTTGGACGTCCACAACTTACCCATCATGGAAAATTGTTGCAGCCAGAATTGATGGACTCACCGGAGTGTATGGTACCATCACTTCGATCTCTTCCGCTTCCTCCAAAGAGTAAGCCGAGAAGCCATCCTGAAGGTTGAGCAGTTGGGAGTCCAGAGATGCCGAAGAGGGAGGCGCCACCGAGGTTAAGCCGACTTCCTTAGGTCTGAAATTTCTGCAACGGTAAGTCATCCCCGGTAGTGGTGTGAGCAGCGTCGGGATCACGGGGACACGAGCGGTGTTGGGAACCTCAACCTCCTCACAGAGAGCAACCACCTCCGCCCTCCCTGGCTACGACCTCCCATGTTCAGACATTGGGGCTTTCCCTTTGAGAGGGTCCCGGACCAATGGGGGCAATGCGTTGGTGGTGGTTACCGTCATAAGCGGAACAACGATGGTAGGAGTTGAGGCGGTAACGATGGGGGGAGCGGGTTCCACCGATGGTTGGAGAGCAAGGACAATCACAGGAAGCGGCTAGCTTTCACGTTGATAGGAACGGACGTCGGGGCCTTCAACTCGATAGTCGGGGGGCGGCGGAGTTGAATTCACCAAAACCCTAGCGTTGCTTGTAGAGGAAGATAGGGTTTGGTTCTTCAAAGGCCGACCTCGGCGAACTTTACTCGGAGGTTCATACGTACCGGGGAGAAGGCCACGGCTGTCGTAGTCGGGGGAGGAAGGAGAGGCATCATGGAGGAGATGGAAGGAGAGATCGGGACGGCAAAAGAAGCTCAAACAACTCGTTATAAGCCAACACCCAAGAAACAGACGAGGCCCCGACCGACTAATGGACTGGAAAGGTGAAATCCAAATAGGGATTCGATTCACAAATAAAATCATGACACCACGGGAATATATAAATAGTAAAAGGACGACAGAAGTTTTACTTTGAAGACCAACTACTCAAGACATACTGTCATCGAGACCCGAAACAAACCACTATATAGAGATCGAGGCACCATAATCGAAACCAGGAGCATTCCACCACCAAAACCTGGTAACATGTTAACTTTATCAATAATCATGAATTGGAATAACCGCGTTAATTAAGCTTCACAGTAAAATTCTCTCTTTAAAACCATTTATGTGTGTTTTGGTGGACCAAAAATATAGTGACAACATTTTCCCTCAAAACAAGTGTAAATTCAAATAATGAAAATATATATCGGAGATGAGCAGAATGCAAATTGGTCTCACTTTTGGGAAGAAGAGGACAAAAGCCTAATGACAAGGATGTTCACAAGTCAAGTTTTCATAATTGTGTTTGCTTGATCTCAATCTCATGGAACTTTGTGAAATAAAATACTGATAGCAATTGAAATTTTAGTAATTAAAATTAATTTCATAAACAAATATAAAGGGTAATAGTAATATTTCTATCACAATTAAATTTAATTCTTCTATTCGGACACAAAAACTAGGGAGTGTGTGATGTCAGTTCATCTGAAACCCGTAGATTTAGTGGTGGGACGTCCTTGTATTGTCAACATGTTGTCTTGATTCGTCAGGGTAACCCGACCTGAGGTGTCGGGGAACGATACACCATCTTAACGTCCCACCTACCGGTTCCCAAACCCAATGGCCAGATTGCTTTCATGTCTTCTTCAATCGGCTTGAGCGGGTGTCTGAGTGATAGGTTTCGGTGAGTAAGCTCACGCCCGACCTATGGTTTCCGATCAGATCCTTCATTTATTGACGATTCTCATCTACTCCCAACCCATGATAATTTCATGCCATGAAATTGTTCATCGACAATAGGAGAACTCCACAAGCACAACGACCACGAAAGAAGATATGGAGAACTGTACCTACATAATGACGCACCTGAATACCAAGATCGGAGTAGGAGTCTCCGTCTACGTTCACCAGATCAACAACGTTCAAATCTAACCCTACACGGGTCTTATACTAGTCTCTTAATTTTTAATACCAAACACCAACTCATCTAAAAACTCAAATTACTAACTAATGACCCAACTCTGACTTTATATGTTTACATGTGTTTTATGTCCAAAGAAACATAGGACATGAGTTCATACGATGACCCTAGAAAACACGACGCACCCTTTCTATTGAATAGAGTAAAAAAGAACTGATAATTCATATTTTATTTAATAATAATAATAAAATAATTGTGAAACTTAAATATGAAATATCCTTACGTGTCATTGAACACACGTATCACTATATTTGGGAGGCATGTGGAATCGCATAATGGAGTGGCCTGTCATCACCATGAGTATGTGTGAGAACTTTTTTGCATGTCTCTATAAAAACAAAACTTTTGCATGTTTTGGCTACTCAATGTGTTGAGAGTTTAAGCTTTGTTTCTATGACTTTATAATGAATAATTGCTTATGCATGCATTTGACACAATAAGTTGTAATCAATTTCCTCCCATAATTACAATTGGACCACTAAAGCTCCAAGAAATCCATCCCCACTCAAATAGTAAAGTGACATCAAATTGTAAAGCATTAATTAATAGTTAGACAAGTGTCACATCTCATGATCAATTATGTTTTAAGTGCCAACAACCCTTGTGCATGGAGATTTTGAGTATAATTAAATGTAATTAAATAGTAATTCAAGTATCTAACCCATGTGGCAAACAAAGTATAGCTCAACAAATGAAGCTACACACATTCATTAGAAAATAGAAAGTATGACACAACAAATAATTCTTATGGGGTAGAGAGAAAGGGTTGTGATATTGAGGAAGATAGAAGATAAGAGAGTTGTGTGGGACATGAATGTTCTTCAACCTTACTATCAACTATTACTTTGGAGGGGACAAGGATTAAACTAGTTTCCCTTTTTCATTTTTCTTAAGAGTATAATTTCTCTTTTTCTGCCACAATTTGATTCCACAAAAGCATATTTTAGGGGAAATTACTTGCATGGTTACTCACATGATCATCAATATAAGTTTTTCATCATGCCTTTTGAACACTTCATGCAAGGATTATTACAATTTGAGAAGATTGTTCTAGAATTTGTTGAATGTGACAACATACATATATTTTTAGAAGGATTCTTATTTTTTGAAGGCAACAGATGATATATTAAAAAAAAATTTCATGCTCTCTCTAGAAAATTTTCTCTGACCTCTCTTTGGATCCTCGCTTCCTCTTTTTCTTTGAGTCGTCGTCAACGGTGGCTTTGGTGGCTACGACCACCACGACCACCGTAGGTCCTTTCTTCGCTCCTTTTTTTATCTTCTTCTTCCTTTTACCTCTTTATCGGCTTGGTCTCATTCTCGCCCTGGTGGGTTTCTCCCTCGGCTTCACTCCTCAGATCTATCTCCCGCTCTCAGATCTAACTTCCACGACCCTCCTCCGACGTGGATATGAAACTCTCTCGGGTTTTTAGGGGTCGGCTGGGATAGGGGTGGGGTTTGAGAGCGAGGAGTCGCGAGGGTTTTCGAACCCCTCCTTCCTTAGATCTACCACTCGGCGGCTCAGTGGTGGTGCGTCGGCTACTCCTACAGGTATATGGTTTCTTCTCCAATTCTCAGACTTTCGGTTTCGGGGCTCGTTCGGAGCCTGTTTCCCTCCGACGGGTGGTTGTGCCTCTTTGGCTTCGGTTTGAAGAAGTCCGGACTGTGGTTGATGCGCGTCTCTCTGCTTTGTCTCCTTGGAGTTGCTTCTGAGATACAACCTGCTCTTTCGACTCAGGTATGGCCCCTCCACACTTCCTCCTATTTTTTCCATTTATCGGAGTGTTCGACTTGGTCTTGTTTCCCAGAGTTGGTCGAAGGCCTTTTGGTTCAAATTTGGGGGTTGTGGGGTTTGGGGATGTTAACTTGTTTCACTGGAACTCTTTTGTGATTTGGGGTCTTATATCCTTTGCTCGGTATCTGGTGATACTGGTCCTCCGTCTTTTGGAGTCTCTCTCAGTGTTGGCTGGAGGTGAGGTACCCTTCTGGTATCTGAGGACCGAGCATTTTTTTTGACTCCTCAAGTCGGTTGAGTTCGTTTCTGTGGGTACCAACATCTACTTGTGGGGATGGAGGCTTTAGGTTCCGTGGTGGTTCGGGGCCTTTTATTTTTATTTAGACTTGTGCTTAATGTTTGGTAAATTTGGGTTTGTTAGACCTTTTGTTTTGTGCTATGTTTTGCACTTTGTTTTTGCTCTTCTGTGGTTGGGGACTTCTGTTTTTTTATTGGTAGGTTTATTTGGGTTTAAAGACCTTTGTCCACCACTTGTTTGCTTCATGTTCGAAAAATTTGGGTATAGGCTATTGTTAGACAACCTCTTTGTTTAGTTAGTTTGTTTGAGGTTCCTCTAGGAATGCTCTGTTCGTTGTAATAAGGGTTCTTCCCTTATCCTTCGCCTTCACTTTGAAGATGTTGGATTTTAAATCTAAAAAACTACTGATAAAAAAATGGATGCTTTATTTTTTATACTCGAATAAAGTATTAGGTACCATATACATGAAAACGAGACTTAAATCTAAGGTTCGTGATATAGTTTAGTAATCCTACCAAAAGCAGGTTTATTAGATCTCTTGACCACATATCCGATCGTATTTACATCTTCAGTTTGAACATAATCAATAACAAGAAAAATCTTAAGTGAACCCATGATCCTACATACCAGGAAAACTAGATTGTCTGGACAACATCTTGCTCTCGCGCCGAGAGCATAAGTATCGGAGTGAGATACACTAAATGATTTGGGTGATGATTAGGGATGGAAAAACACTTCGACTCTGACGTGTACCTGATGTTCCCGTCCCACACGAGGAGGGTTCGGGGGCGTTATACGAGGATTTTGAACGGGGCGGAGGCGGGGGCGAGGTAAGCAATCCCTACTCCGCGGGGCGCCCCACATTATTATTTCTAAAATAAATAGACTATAATAATGTATACATCTTTCTTCATATGTTGTATCTTTTTTCATCAATTTGCTTTGTTGATTGATAAGAATACGATGTATTTAAATAAATAAAAATAAATGTGGATGTGATCTTCTATATTTTCATAGCTCACATGAGTGCGGAGCAAGAACGGGGCGGAGAGTACCTGTCTTCCGCGGGGAGAAAACAGGGCAGGGAATCATTCCCGCCATGTTTCCCACGGGGAGAGAATGGGGAGGGAACAGGATGAGGGGTCCCCGCCCCGAAACCGCCCCATTTCCATTCCTATGGTTTTTGTCACTAGGGCGGAATGATGGGTCGCATCTTATAGAGGCAAGCCAACAATGCTTGGTTGTGGATGGCATGGATGAGCCTCCCCTTTGGCTTATATCACTTTTATGGACTCGTTCCTCATGGTGTGACTACTAAGTAGATCTCGCCTGAGGTTCGAGGCCATGAACCTCCTTCTGGGTGGGTAACATTCAGTTATAAAGGAAATAATAATCGAATTCGAATCGGAAAAAAAAGTTTGATTATTTTGATTATTTGGTTAATATAAATTAGCTTGATTAATTTTAAAATTTAGGTTTGATTTTGATTACTACAATTAGATAATCAAATTAACTAGAAATATAATTATGTTAGTTTGAAGTTATTTATACATATTATATGTAAGTATAAACAAAATAGTGTTAAACTATTTTATCCCTTTTACTTGGGGAAGAGAATAGACTAACATTTGCAGAACAACTTGAATATGTAAGAAACTAGTCTAGTAAGCTCTCAATTGAATTTATTTTTCATATGTGAAGAACCAAACTAACAAAATCTCTTATTTATAAGAAAAATTAATGATACCTAATACCTGTGTAAGATGTTTTTTTTGTATAAGAAGTATAATATTATATAAAGTGACTGAGCGTAAATATTATATGACGTTTTAGTATTGGAACTAAAATCGATTAATTTGATTAATAATTGAATCGAATCGATTTTTTTGGTTAATTCTATTTGGTTAGTGAAATGAAAAAAATTCAATTAGGTTAGTATAATTTGATAATCGATATTTTATTTAAGTTACAAAAATCGTTAATATTCGATCGAATAATCGAATTCCCACCCCTACTTCTGGGCCAACGGTTGGGGGAGCAGGTCCATGGAACCAAAGTCCTTCTTCTTCAATTGGATTTTAAGGACATGATATGGTGGAAGACAAGCGCTTTAGGTTGCATGCACAATTGAAGCTTGGTGAGGAGGAGTAGGGACCATTAAAAAGAACATTGAAGCTTGGTGAGGAAGAGGTACGGAGAAACCAAAGAGAACGGCGACGTAAGGAGTTGAAAAATATAAAAGATGAAATGCTTTCGATGATATTATTCAAGGTTCTATACTCCTTTATATAGGAAATTACAAGATCACGAATAGGAAATAAATCTTACATAATATATTAATTAATTACGTAATCAATTCATATCAAATCAGAATAAATCAATCAGATTTATTTTGATCTGATTGCCTTCAATACTCCCCCTCAAATTGGAGCATACAGATTCGTAATTTCCAACTTGAAAAGAAGATTATAGAAAGATCACATCTAGTGCCTTTGGTGAATGATGCAAACGGCTACTCGTCTCGTGACCGACGGTGCAAACGGCATCTCGTCTCGTGGCCGACGGTGCAAACGGCTACTCGTCTCTAGGCCGACGGTGCAAACATCATCTCGTCTCATGGCCGACGGTGCAAACGGCTACTCGTCTCGGGGCCGACGGTGCAAACGGCATCTCGTCTCGTGGTCGACGGTGCTAACATCATCTCATCTCGTGGCTGGCGGCACAAACTTCATCTTCGTGATCGACGTTGTAAACATCATAGAAGGTGAAAACGGTTGTGGTCGATTACCACAATGCGGAAGCGAAATAATAACAATGAAAATAAAATAAAAATAGGACTAAATATGTCCTTCAAACGCCTTGCCCACTTGTTAGAACCATAAGTTAACAAGTGGGCAAAGCTATAGAGTCATAACACTTTGCCAAGGATCGAAACCAGGCTCTGATACCATGAAAAATATAAAATATGAAATGTTGATACCATGAAAAATATAAAAGATGAAATGCTTTGAATAATTATATTGAAGAGTCTAAACTCCTTTATATAAGAGGTTACAAGATTCATAGAAGGAAATAAATAATACATGATTTTCTAATTTAATTATCGAAATCAAATAAAATCAAATCAGAATAAATCAATTAGATTTATTCTGATATGATTACTTTCAATAGGAGTATAGTAGAAAACTCTAAAAAAAACTATTTTCTCAAAGAGAACAGAGGAAACACACACGATTAAATACAAGTTAATTCAAACATGTTTTTTTTTATATAAATCATGCATTGTTCAAGTGCAAATTTCTTTTTTAATATGAACATTTTTAAAAACTATTACATCTTGTTAAAATGATAGAATAGTTTATGAAATAGACGAAATAATAATAAAAATCAATTTTTTTTGTTCCTAATAATAAAAATAATAAATATTAAAAAATAATCAGAATCTATGTCATCCTAACGTCTTTACATCCCGGATTTTAGCGAGGCCACACTTGATATTACACTAAGAGAATAACATGTTCAACACCGGGAGACACTTGTTCTGAATACATAAATTCGAAGATGATTTCTAGGTGCACTCGTTTTATCTCGCTCATCTTGGCCCGGCAAAGATTTATGGGTGCTTCTCCACCAAGATGATAGGATATCTTCACAAATAATTTGCGGACATCTTGACAATCTTTGCAACAGCACACGAGTGACGTCCGTAAATCCACTTTCTGAGTTTGTTCGACACCGCTGCAAGTCCAACGTGTCAGTAGATCTAGAGCTTTGCCTCACGCTCCACCGGCGAGTTCATCCAGACTTAGACTTCGTGAGACAAGATGGTTGAGTTGAGAAGTGCGGTTGCCATCGTCGCCAAAAACCGTCAGTGAGACTCGTTCGATGAATCGAGAAAGAAGATGAGATGTCATCCTCTATTTTACTTATCCGAATTTTATTTGTTTTTTCCAATGATAAAAATATTATCATGAACATAACTATTTTTTATGTCATCTCCATGTTCATGAGGTGTGTTTTCCCTTGAACAGTTAATTAATATTCCTGTTGACTCTTGCTTTTACTCATCCTATGTTCTGTTTCGCAAAATAACCTTCTACTAGCAGCCAAACCGGAACACTACCTTGTCTTAAGCCTACCGTTGGCAATCTACAGCGGGTCTCTTTCCCATTAATTCGATGTTGCCATGCTAAATATAGTCACACATGTTACGTGAGCTAACAACGTCCGTCTAAATTAGGGTATCTGTTGGGAAATATGACTAATCATATGACATTTTTATCCAATGGTACGATGGCTATTTTGTAATACTTCAAGTATTCAACATATTATTTTAATTTGATAGACAAGATATCCATTTTTAAAAAATCAAATAACGATGGGCGGCCCCGTTTGCATCCGAGGCGGCCGCACAAGGAGGAGGGCAGTTATTCCCGTCCCTCTCGGGAATAGCAATAAAGGGACTCGATCGAACGACAGATGGATGGTCCCGTCGGGATCGAACGTCGAGGCTCCCACGAGAAAGGGCGATGAACCCCATGCAAATACGGGGAGGAATCAGGGAAAGGGGAGACCGTTGGACGTGTCGGTGAGGGAGGAGGAGACAAGGTGACCGGTGGAGATTGACATTCAGGACAACATATGAGGGCCATGGAATTCGCCGTGACAGCCATATGGGGGCCTTGACCACCCGGGAGGTGGTGGTGCCGCCGAAGAAAGTATGTGTTCGGGGTGTAAACTTTGGTTACAGCTGGCGGGGAGGGTGCAGACACCTTAGGGTTTTTACTAAGAAGCCATCGCGGATTGGCTAGGAGCTGTGACAGATATCTGACCTTATGGTGTTCTTCTTCCGAACGACTAGGAAGAGGGTTGAGGGTCGTCGGTGAACCCTAGGCGTTTCGAAGGTCGTTGGTCATACAAGTAGATCTCTAGACACACATGTGGCCTAAGGACATCATATTCATCCATTTCTCGGCATGGATACTGGTCACTAACCTCTTAGTTGGAGCCTGAAATCGAGAGGTGATTTCGGGTCATGGAGAGCTTGGGGGTCTGCTTACGGTGAATGATGACGAAGATGAGATGGTCTGGGAGGAGTTCATGAGGATCTGGGTGCGTCTCGAAGCTGAGCTCCCGTATTCACGATATTGGGAAGCAGGTTGAGCAAATCGGCAAAGGAAAAACTCAAGTCACAGCTTCGTCTCATGGTACTGATTGATTTGGCTGCCAAGAAGAAGAATGTGACGACTCATCGTTGATGGAGTTTTTTCTTTTTGTTCCTTGTTTTTCTTTTTTCTTTTTGTTCCTTGTTTTTCTTTTTTAGAAAAGGCTTAGCCTTTGGCTCCCTTTGCTGGAGCCCATTTGTTATCGTTGGTTGCTACCCTGTTTCTTCTTGATTCAGGGCTTTCTGTTTCTTTCTGGAATCAGTTTTTAAAATTTTTCGAGCTTATAAAAAAAACTTTATCCTCACTTGGTAGTGTCCCGACCATCTTCGACCACCCCACTACCTCTTTCCCTAACCCTATTCGAATTCTCGCCTGAAACTACTAGGGGGTCATTGCTCCTCGTCATGATCAGCACCTGAAGAGCCTCCTCTGTACGCACTCTCCACAAATCCTCTTCCTCTCCGAGACGATGTAAGTGGATGATCACACCGTCGTAACATGAGCTTCCATGGGGACACGAGGGTGCCGGTAGAAGGCCACAAAGGGAGGCTCTCCCTTTTCTGGGGTCAGGACGTGGGGGTTTCACGCTGTCGACGTTCTCCTCCCCGGGTCCTGTCTCGTCTATCCCCCGTCAATCCACCACCACCACTTTCTCCTTTATCTACTCCAGTGTTTATCCTCCGGATCCCCTCTTGAAACGGTTGGGGCAAGGGATCGAAGGTGCTCCGCTATCCCACCAACGCTTTCGGTGATTTTGTCGTGGTCCCACACCTTCTCCTTCCCTTTACGAATCACTAGTTTCGTCGGGAGGATGAGAATGACTTCGACGATAAAAGAGATCCAGTTCCGATCACTATGGATATCCGTGATGGGTCCTTCAGCTTTCCGATCTGAATCATGCAGATTAGAATCAACGATTGAATTTGCAGTCATAGACGACGATAGAAACCAACGGTTAGTGAAATGAAAAAAATTGATTCAACTAATACACCTCGATTATTGATATTTTAATTGAGATGTCCAAATTACTAATATTCAATCGAAGAACTAAAAAACCCTCTAATTGCAACGCTGGCTCCTCCTACACCTGGCGCTACCATTGTTTGTGTACATTGAGACATATATCAGTGGCAATGATGTAATTATATAATAATTCAGGGCTCTTGCTAATCAGCCATTTTCCTCCTAATCCTATATACATCACAGACTACAGAGGACGGTCTCTAGCACAGAGGACTATGATACTCTCTCTTTTCTTTTTGGGGGTTCTGAGTGAGACAAAGGAGCTTAAAGATTCCTCAACTTTGGTGCTGGGTATGTCTACAGAACCTAACCTACTCTGAGCCTTTTGATTCTATGAAATCATCTACTGTTCTTGTTTTTTCCCATTGAAATCCCCTCTTCTTCTTCACATGCTTTCATGGCTGATATGACAATACTGGAGATGGGTTGCTGGTGGTGGGTCAGTGAAAGGTTTGACCTTTTTTTGTTCTCCTTTCTCTTTCTTCCATCTTCTTCCAGTATTATAGATTGTGTGGTGTGAAATTAAAGTGTTGGATTTTTTCAAATTGTTCCTTAATTCTTGTGTTCCTGTTTTGCTGAGGTTTGGTGTCATTTCAGGGATGAAATCATTGGGTGAGCTTTTCTGAAGAGAGCTATTGGGATTTTCAGTGAATAACAGTGAGTGTTTTTTTTGTTTCATTCAGTGTGCTTATGGCTAAATGATGAACTGTTTGATTGTGTTTTTTTTCTTCTTCTAGATCAATGCCCTTCAATTTGTCTCTTGTTTTATTGGTATGCTATAGACATGGAAGGTCTAAAATACTGGTGCTGGTGTTACATACAGAACATGATGAATTTGGTGTTTCAATTTCTGAAAATGCTGAATTAACTACCAATCATGGGAATTTTATCCTTGGTATCATTTTTACATGTTTGGGGTTCACTTAAATTGCTGGTTTGTGAGAGAAGAGTATGTGTGATCATTTGCCCCCATTGGGTTGACCTGGTGGTCAGATAGCTCTCTCACCTTTTGAGGTAAAAGGTTCAACCCTAGTGGGTACATCTGTTTGGAAGCGGGTGTGGGCGAAGGTTAGGAAAGGAACTAGAGTACGATTTTTTCGCTTTCTTGCTGATAGAAAAATGGTATATATGATCATTGGATTTGGCATCCCATAACCAGATGTGACTAGAGGCTAGAGGTTGAGTATGTACAAGAGCATATCAAGACTGTACCAACTATCCCCAAAACTGAATTATCTGTGTTTTACATATGAAATCTATAAACAAATCTCCAATTTAGATTACCAAAGAAAAGGAGAAGATGAACATAAGCGGTCTCCCCATCAATGGTTGATGGCAATATAGATACTGTCTTTTGCATCTGAACTTAATATGTTGTCTCCTGAGTATCAAATTATGCCTCCTGCAGGAAATAGTGTATTGAAGGATGGTTGGGAGTATGACAAAGGTATAGTATTAGATAATCATTTTCTTATTAGTAACCTTTTCTTATTAAAAAGAACACTTGTGGTTATGCTACCAAACTCACAAATCTGCTGTTTTGTCTCATCAAAAGTCCAGGAAGGGAAGACTTTCTGTCTCTCAGCCCAATCAAAAGCAACACAGAACATCAAGCGTGTCCAACAGATTGTACCATCAAGACATCGAGGCCCAGTTGCTGTTTCAGAATCCTCAAAAACGGTATTGCACCTTGGACTCATCCTCAGCAAATCACACCTACACTGCTTACAACACTCGTGGCTCTTCAGTCACCGGTTCCTGCATAACCGATGATGTCAGTGACTTGAAGGGCAAGCTGAGGGAACTCGAAACTGTAATGCTTGGACCTGATTCTGATATCCAGGACTGTTACCAAACTAAGATCGATAACTTGAGAAGAACTACTGAGGCCATCTCTAGAGGAGACTTGAAAGAGGTCCTCCTTGCCTGTGCCAAAGCAGTGTCAAACAACCAACACTTGATGGCTCAATGGTTGATGAGTGAATTACGCCAGATGGTGTCAGTCTCCGGTGAACCAATCCAGAGGCTAGGAGCTTACATGTTAGAGGGCCTCGTTGCACGCCTGGCCTCCTCTGGAACCTCCATCTACAAAGCTAAAGAACCGTCAAGTGCTCATCTCCTCGCCTACATGCACACCCTCCACGAGGTTTGCCCATACTTCAAATTCGGATACATGTCTGCAAATGGCGCGATCGCAGAAGCAATGAAGGACGAAGACAGAGTTCACATCATTGATTTCCACATTGCTCTAGGTAGTCAATGGATCACTCTCATCCAGGCCTTCGCAGCCAGGCCCGGCGGCCCACCTCACATTCGTATCACTGCCATTGATGATGGAGGAGGACTAGATATTGTAGGCAAGAGGTTGTCAAAGCTGGCCAAGCTGTTCAAGGTGCCATTCGAGTTCCACGCTGCAACCATGTCTGGTTGTGAAATTCAGCTACAAAACCTCTGCATCCGAGCAGGGGAAGCCCTGGCTGTGAACTTCGCGTTCGTGCTGCACCACATGCCCGATGAGAGCGTCAGCACAGAGAATCACAGGGACAGACTCTTGAGGTTAGTGAAGAGCTTGTCCCCGAAAGTAGTAACTCTCGTTGAGCAAGAATCAAACACTAATACCGCAGCGTTCTTCCCGCGGTTTGTGGAGACGTTTAGCTACTACAGAGCGATGTTCGAGTCCATCGACGTGACTCTATCTAGGGAACATAAGGATCGGATCAACGTTGAGCAGCACTGCCTGGCTCGGGATGTTGTGAACATTATAGCGTGTGAAGGAGGTGAGAGGATCGAGAGGCACGAGCTTCTTGGGAAGTGGAGGCTGAGGTTCAGAATGGCGGGTTTTGTTCCGTACCCTTTGAGCTCGTTGGTGAACGGTACTATTAAGAAACTGCTGGAGAAGTATTGTGAGGGGTATAGGCTTGAAGAGAGGGATGGAGCTTTGTATCTTGGTTGGATGAAGAGAGATTTGGTTGCTTCTTGTGCATGGAAGTGAAACAATCTCTTTGCCTGGTTTTTGCACTTAGAATCTAATGTTTATATGGTTAAGTATGTTATGTTGTTGTGTATTCTTATTCCTATATATGAGGTTGATATGGTATAAAAGGATGGTATGGTTCTTGCACGCACGATTGTGGATAATTGAAAAAAAAATGTTTTCTTAAGTTTGTTCCTTTTTTTTTAATGTAAGATTGTATCGAAATCACATCAAATCGTTGTTTAAAGCATGTAACAAAATGTTCAGAGTAGGCTAGAGACGCCAATCAACATTGAACCAGTCAATAGTGTGTCAACATTGACTTTTTCATCGCTCTTAGTTCGTACTATGAAGATCGACATCGAGTTGGAGAACGATGGTAGCTGTAGGAGAGACTAAGGATGGAGAGGTAAAATAATGGGGGATGGGGAAGGGAGAATCATGACGTCGGTTACGATTTGGTTCAAAACCCTAAATATCTTTATCTTTTGGGGTGAGAAGACGAGAGACCAGCTATCTATACATGTAATCTGAATATTATGTTGGTTCCATTATTATCTAGAAACTTTACTTCTTGCAGAAAAAAAATGAATGCTTATGATTATCCTAGAATCTAATGTATAACAACGTGTCATTCCTATGTATGTACACTTGGTTGGAGACACAAACATATACATGAATCTTGGACGTATCCCTTTGCTAATGATATGGTATTGAATAAAAGTAATTAATTAGTCCATCTGGATGATTTGATTAATTAATTTATAATTAGCTGTGGCATCCCATCAACAAGGAGAAGGAGACATATGGTCCCGGTCCCGGAACGACGGAGATGTGCACGTGCTGCACGTGCACATGCATGTTCTTTGGCCTTGTAGTTAACCACTTAACCAATATCTTAGGGTCAAAGTCAAACTGTTTCAACCTGAAACTCACACGGTCGCAATCGCTATCGTGTAAAGCTAATTTATACAACAAAAAAAGAAGTGTTGTAAAGTAATGCATTTTGTGTTTAAGAGTATTTTAGTGTGTCGTTCTCCCTCTATTTTCTCGGAATCCTAGATCTAGAGGGATGAGAACCAACAACGGCGATAGTGGCGATGGTAATAGAGACCTATGCCTTCGAGGTAACAACAATAACGCCCCTCCCCTCTCGTCAAGGGGTGATGCGTCAAAACAACCTAGGCGACGGCTACACGAACCTGTGCGGCGCCAACATCGGACTGGGTCCTCGGCCTTGACACGAGGCACGATTGACGGTCCCACAACGAGATCCGGTGGAGAACGACAGATAAGAGACCCAGGGGGTGGCATCGAACGGTATGGGAGCCATGCATTAGGACCCTCTTCCGTTCGCAGTTATTGGGGGCGTGGAGTAGTAGGGTGCGATGATGGATGCTAGAGAGGAGGGTTTTGGTTCGACAAGACATACGCTAGGGATGAGGAGGGGGCGAGTCGGAAGCGAGCTCGCTGGTGATCCCTATTGTTGGAGCAAAACACGGTGTTGCCAATGCACCGTGAGGAAAACCGGGAGCATGTCGTCACAATTGGAATTCGTCCAGCCGTCTGGTGGTGCTACCGACACCACTAACGACCCTCGACGAATACAAGACAATCTGCGTGGGGAGGCTCGAATTGGGTAGCACGGCGGCGAGTCCTCTTTGAGGGGTGGAGTCTCTTGGTACACGACTTGACAACCTCTCCATAAGGGAGGTGGTAGTTCTCTCGATTGAAATTCATACTTGAGGGCTTAACTTCTCTTATGTGGTAGACGCACGAGTTCTATCCTCCCAAAATTTCCATTGACAATCCTTGGTGGGTTCGTTAGTATAGCTCTGGAGACTTCTGGGGGTAGTGGCCCGTCCTCTTAAGGGAGAAATCGTGGGGTTCTTTTTTCGGACTGCTCGGGAAAGGGCTTGTGTGTTGTCAGGTGAACTCTGATCCTTCAAACGGTCGTTGGTGAACTTTACGGAGTTGTGTTCGCATATGCGCCCCTAGACATTGCCTTTACACATTTCTCAGTATGGGTATGAGTGTCTAACTTACCCGTCGGGGCCTAGAACATGAGAATAGGCTTCCGCATCGGAGAGTTGGGAATTTATCGTGTCGTCAACGATGATGCATATGGAATGAGCAGGGGATTTTATATGCGGTTTTGGGTTCAACTAAATGCTCATCTACCCCTACCATGACAGATTTGGTTCTAACAAACATGCTCAAAGGTACGATATTTACTTAATCTTGTGTATGAACTGATATCATACCATTTTATAAACTATGATTATGCGGTAGACATGCTAGTACGTGTCCCGTTAGCTTCGGGCCCGAGGCCTTTCCATGAGAATCGTAGTAGAACCTCGGGATAGTTGGATACTATGGAGAACTAAAAGGCAGGCCCAAAGCAGAGGCACGTCTAAGACTCTTTAGGCTTGAGGAGGAACTACGTTGCCGCTGAACCTTCACAGACAGGAGACCCAACCTCCCCTAAGTGCTAATGAATTGAACAGAAAAGTATACGATAATGGAGACATTTGAGAAGGATCCATCAGAACAAAGAGATCACATCCCGTCAGGCACCCGCGTGCCACTGCTCCTTCCATCTCACAAGAAGGGTCACATCTTGTCATAGGGGACCCCTCAGATTTATGTGGAGGAAGCAACTAGATTAGGAGGACTTCCCTCCCATACACCACACTCTACCGTGAGCCTACCCATACGTACCTCGTGGAATGGAGTGGGGATCGAACACATGATCTACTGTTGTAAGCCACAATATCCATCTTAAGATTGGAGACATGATCAATTATAGATTATTTGAGCATAGATGCAAGGAACTTGGAGGATTCAGATGCAGTTTTTAGAATACACATAAAGAGTGGTAAACACCTCTACATGTTCCCGATGAGTATGATTGGAACCATTGAGAGGGCATCTAACACCACCTCCTCTCTAGTTTGTAGGTGACAGAGGATCCATCAAGTATTGATAGGAGCATCGCAAATCTTTTCTGATTTCAACATCTTAACGTTTTTGGGGCCCTCACTATCTATCAGAGGGAGGACGCCGCCTGTTGGGACCCAAGAAGGATGTTTTAGTCCAATTATGCACAACCATGATGTCAGTATCTTGTTATCTTCAACCCTTCTTATCGTCATTAACAGTTTCATCTGTGACTTTAGTCGCTACATCAACAGTATCTTGGAGGTACTCGAGCAAATCGGTTTGTCAAACCCTTATAACAGTTTTTTTATCGATGGTTTCATGATATTGTTGCATCTTATTTTTACGTATGTTATGTTTTATGTAGTTTGAGTTATTACTTTGATGTTACTGTGAGAAGTTGTGCCCCGAAACTTTTTGGCATACTAGTTTTTTTTGAGCGAAAGTTGAAAATTTCATTAAACTTCAAAAATAAAAAAAAACGATGTGCATCAAGGAACAAGCTACCTGACCATTAAAGAAGGACAGTACGGAACCGAAGTTCACCAATCCTTGTACTACTAGAACCGCCACTAACAGTGTTTGGATGCCATAAGGGCCAACAAGAAAAACGAGTGAGAAGATGGTACTGAAGGTCCTGCTCTGAAAACTGTCACATCAGTAATGACCAAAGATTTCTCCAGTAGTAGTGGGAGGCAAAGTATCGTCCTAGGACCCCTCCATGGGCCAATCCTTGATGCATGTCCGACTTACCATTCCTCCTAGCAAGGCTGCTTCCCCGCCCTTACCTGGTCATCCCTATGTGCTCCAGCTGCAGTGCGCACCAGCGGTGGCAGACCCCAGACATGTGCCCATAGTTGCACCCGATCCAACTCTGGAAATGCCCGAGCACAAGGATCGAGGTCCCCTAAAAACATGGCGCGACTATCTAAACACCAAGGTTCCTAATCCCGAACCCATGACCGAGCCTCAGCCGATATGAAGTAGAACCCAAAGGTGTCCGGTTCCAATTCCTTGACGACCAAGCCTTCAGCCGCTTTTCCCCAAGCCGTGGTGATGATCCGAAGGAGGGTCTTCTTCCGGGGTGGTGCCGACGACCACAACTCACCCACCATCCCCCATTGTTGCCTAGAAATGGCAGTGGAGATGACGAGAGAGAATGGAACCAGTACCTCAACCTCGTCCTCATCCTCATCCTCGATTGAGCACGAGGACAGCCCGTCCTGAAGAGCCACGAGAGAGTCCCGGACTTCGGAAGCCACTATAGCTGGAGGTGAGGGTGGCTATTTCATGCATAGTGTCACCGGACGACCCCAACCGATGCCACCTGGTTTAGTCAAGCAGACATGAATAAAGGGGATACAGTCCCGATTTGAGAGGCACCAACCCAACCCTAACGCCTCCGCATCCGTTCTTGGAAGGTCCACCATGAGGGCCTTCCCCTTTGCCGAGTCTCGTATCAACAATGTGGGTGATGGTACTGTGGGGGCAGAGCAACAACCACAGGGATCCGACCACCATCGCCTGGTGGTACAACAACAAGAGTTGGCGGGGCAACAAGACCCGGAACTGGAACCCTAGCGATCAACCCTCTCTGGGCTGTTGGCGACGTAACAGGACCCATATCCTCCTCCTAAGGGTTTGGTGGTGGGAGGGATAGAATTGGCGCAAGAGACGGCGAGATAAGGTTGCTTGGAGGATAAGCAACCGCACGCCTAGTCGGACGCCCCCTCCGTGGTTTCGCAGCCGGCAAGGGAGAGTGAGTGCCCATTGAGAATGAGAGTAGATCAGACGAGAGGCCGGTAGGAGGACCAGGCTGCCCAAGGACGATGACCGAGGAAGGAGTCGCAGAGAGTGGTTTCAGCCTCCTCCTTCGTCGCGTCTTATCCCCCACACCGGACGCGGTCTGCGGGGGTTGGATGGGACCTGCGAGCACGGGGGCGACAGGACCGACATCCGCAACAGCATCATCATTACCAAGAGGCGGCACTGCAGACGGTAGAGCAGCGGTCGTAGTAGAGGGGAGTACCATAGCGATAGACGACTAGAACTAGAGAAGGGGTTTCAGGTACCGTGAAGAAGTTTTTTTTCTTCCTCTCTGGCATACTAGTTTTTAAATTTTTTTTGAACTACTAAATTATTAATTATTACAAACTCTTTTCACATTCACAATAAAATATTGAATTTTTTTTTATTAGAGTAAGACTCAAACACGTAAGGCACAACCGCACTATTCTCTAAAATATGAAAATAAAATGTTTTTTTTTGTCCGAATAAATGTTTTAGAAAGAAAATAAAGAAGAAAACTTGTATGACACAGAAATTTACAGTATTTGAGGTAAGAGCTTTCACTTTCTCTTTCTTTTTTGTCGCTCTGATGAATTTTCCATCCCAAATGTACCGAAGTCTACATTCTTCTCTGTAATCATACGCAAGTAAGTTCGGCATCCCTCTCTCTCTGCTTGTTTGGGTTCCGAGAAAGTGCAAGAGCAGCAAATTACTATCAATTTGGGATCTCTCTCCCACTGTCTCGCTCTTAAGCTGATGTGTGTGTGATTTTGATAGTTTAGTTTCATTTTCTCTCTGTAATTCCCGTATTTTTTTCCTCGGAAACCAAACGGGTCGGGTCTTCTCCGATGAAATGAAGAAGGGTTTGTTTTGAAATGAGAATTGGGTATCAATTGAGCTGCTAGCTGTTTGGTTGTTGTGGGTGTATAGGTGAAATTGGGGGCCATGGCCAAACAGCACCAGCCGGAGCCTCTCGATTTCTTCATTTGGACTGTCGAGGTATTTTGGGTTCCTTTTCAATTTGGGTTTTTATGGATTCCCCCTCTTCAATTGTCTGTATTTTTAGTGATTTTTGAGATCTGATATGTGATTAATTGCCTTGTTACTTTAATTCTAGTGGGTTCATTTACATTTCCTGAATTTAAGTCTGTTTTGGGTTTGCATATGCATATGCTCAACGAAGTTCTTTGCTTAATTTAGGTTTTGTTGAAATTCACATTAACATGCAATTTTATTTCTGGGTATCTTCCTACACGAAGTGGGAAGTTTTGCTTTTTGAAGGGTATAGCATGATAAGGACTGTCTGCTGAGATTTAAGTTATAAGAATGGATATTTAACTCATATGAATCATCTGGAACTGATCTATGTGGGTGGCTTCAAGATTCAATTCCGTGAAAATTTAGAGAAGTTCATAGGTTCAATGCTGCCTAAGAGCATCTCCAATGCTAATCGCCTCCAGCGCAGGCGAATATCCCTTTTACCGTCCTATTTGCCCAGCCTTCCCACAGTGGTATTAGCCCGGTGCAGCATGGGAAAATAGGGGCGTATAGCCTCGTGTCGCGTGGCAAGTGGTCACAAGGTAGACGATTGAGCGGGGTGATGATTCGCTAAACCCCCCCTCTTTTGCCGACTCGCCCTGCATTACAGGTGCTCTAAGTGCAGTATGATAATGTTTTTAGGTCTTCTTTCTATTGGATACATACCCGTATGGTAGAAGCTATTTCTCAAGTAAGGAAAGGCGGGAGTTGATGTTTGGCATGCTGCTTCTTCCCTGAATTTGCCGTTGTAGTGTTGCAATTATGGACCCTAAGATTTTAAATATAGGCCATTATTGCAATCCCATAAGAGTCACAACTATACCCTGTTGACATCCTAGTGCATACAAAGCATTTTGGTAGCCTCGGTTACCAATGAGTCCTCCAAGCACTCCTTAGTTTTGCGAACCCTGTCTGAGAGCATCTCCAATGGGATTAGCCCACTGGAGGTAGTTAGCTCAGCCTCACACAATATTGGAGGCGATTAGCCAGGCGAATCCGGACGAATGGCCATGTGTTGCGTGACAAGTGGTCACAAGGTGGGTGAATTGAGTACATGGGCAAACTGAGCGGGGGGGGGGGGGGGGGGGGGGGGGGGGGGGTGATTCCTTAGCCCCAGAGGTGCGCGACTGGTCGAAAACCACCTTTTTTGTCGATTCACCTGTTGAATTCGTCCTGCATTGCAGGTGCTCTGAGTATTCTCCCTACATGGGACTTTCTCACTCCAAGGGGTCATATCTTTTTGGGTTACTTGCTTCAGTAAGGCCAGACAACGAAGAGTATCAAGTTATATGTTCATCACTTGGTGTAGTTCATTTCATGAATTGCTATAGTTTGAGGATATTAGTTGTTGAGTCACTTCAAGTTTTAGTCATGTGAAAGATTATTGTTAGCATCTTCTTCTGTACATGAAGCTACATGCTTCAATACTGAATTTACAAGTTATAGATTAATAAGTTAGTTTGATTAAATATCTTGCCTCATGAAACTTTTTTTGTCTCCACCAGGATGTTGGTTGGTGGCTGGAAGAAATAAAACTGGGTACTTACCGTCAGATTTTCAAAGAAAATGGTGTTAATGGAGAATACTTAGAGGGCATGTCTATGTTCACCACTGAACAGATTCTTCGATTTATAAGGCGCTGCCACATGAAATGGGGAGATTTTATCACACTCTGCAAGGAACTCAGGCGAATAAAAGGTCCTCTTCACATAGACTATTTGTTTCATGTTTAAGAGATAAAATGATGTTCATATATACATCAAGGATCCAAGTAAAGTGTCACATGCCTTTTATATATGCTGACATATACAAACCCACGTAGAATAAAAATATAAGAAAAATACTACTTAGCCAAACCCAATTAACAAGGTTGACTTTTTAGTTATAGGCTTACACTCGAGTATAAATCTGTCTTAGAATACAAACTAACAACTCATATGAGATTTTTAAATCAGTGGATCTGACCCTACCTCTCTTTGAATACAAACTTAGAATTCATCTGAGTCTTTGAATCAGAGGATCAGCGACCAGTGATTTTTAGAGGGGTTTGATAGGATTTTTTTAATCATAAAATAAATATAAAAATAAATTCTAAGTTCTGTATACTGACCTTTCATGCTATTAATGATTTTTTTTTTATAAATCTGAACCTTCCATCTTAATGATCAAGGGTTAGTATTGGTTCATAGTTTGTATTCTAAGATGTGGTTTTACCTGAAATATACACTCTTTCTGTATATAGAGAGACACTATCTGATGCAAACCACTCGTATCATGCAAACTACGAGCCGATGCAAACCCTTGGAACCTGTAATATGGTACCGTTGGAACGTAAACCGTTGGAACTATGTAACAAAGTGTCAGATATTGTAATGCAAACCATTGGAACAGTGTAACAAAGTGTTAGAACCTGTAATGCAAACCGTTGGAACTATTGTGTGCTACAGTACATGTTCCAACACCAACAATTTGCATTACAGGTTCCAATGGTAGCATATTACAGGATTCGTAGTTGCACAATAAGACTTAATTTCTATTTGATAGTTACTCTCTCTCTATATTATTTATGTATTTACAATTTATGTCATTAACGATTTTTTTTAAAATCCTGGGTCTATTATATTTGATCCAAGGGCCTAGATGAATTTGAAGTGATTTATAGTTTGTAGAATAAGATTGGTTTATACATATTTAGTCTCGAGTAATATTGACTTGCACAATATATTTCCAGTGGCTTGCCTAAAGGGGGAGCAAAAAGTTCGGCGCCCATGGTGGGCCCCATCTTGCCTGTCAGTTGTTTTTCTGAAGGCAGCAAAGCGGAATAGACAGTGTCGAGTTGTTTCACTGAAGCTGGAACCTTGATGATGCTGTGTATCTCTGGTTATATGTGTATGTATTTTCAGTCTTCTTTTTGTTCAGGGAACAGAAAGGAAATAGGAGAAAAAACTCGACTTTTGTGTGTTACTGATATAGTTCTTCCTTGAAGAACTACATATTTCATGTGTAAGTTTTTAATTTTTTTTTATTGTTCAAATGTTGTATTTCTGTTGATTTTGTAGTTAAATATTTCCCAATTTGTGGAGAAGAATGCAAAGAGATGTGATATTATCAAGTTAAATGGTGAGAGTTTGGGTCAGTTGTGAAGCAAACCAATTCAGGAACTCTCTTTCCTATGCTTGTCCATTGCTACCACTTTCGTAATCATCATATTTGAGCTCTATTTTTTGCGCTATTTATATTTTTCATACTAATAATACGGCTAATTATGATTACAATTTACAACCCAATACCTTTTTTATTGTACTCATAATGCAAGCGAATCATTCAAAAATGCGTTTTAAGATGGGTTCAGGCAAATCACATACCCGTGGAGAACTCCGGAAGAGGAAGAAGGGTTGTGGTCACTTACTAAGCAAGTCCTGGGAGAGAACTCCGGAAGAGGAAGAAGGGTTGTGGTCACTTACTAAGCAAGTCCTGGGATGTTCGTCACATATTCTTTATATTGAGAAAAACTGTAGGCGTAGGAACCGGAACCAACGATTTCATACTCACATCCTTAGTTACATAGTATCGAATTATGATTTTGTTCAAATTAACGGATCCAATCGAATGGTATTCATCAAATTAGCAAACATTACTATAAAAACATGTCACCCATACCTATATGCTTCAAAGTATGGAGTTTGTGAATTGTAAATGTGACATGAAATCACAAGAGTTTATTTATCCATTATATTATTTTTTAACTTTTAAGTTAGAGAATTAACTATACCATAATATAACGCCTCTAGCTCTATGAGAAATCATACACCCCTAAACCTTAGCCGACGTCGTCGTCGACGATGGTTACCTCCTCTTAGCTTTCTCATGTTGTCTCTCCTCTTCTTATCTCTTGCTCCTATGGAGTCTTCTCGCTTTGTTTACTGTTTTACATTACGGCCGAAAAAATCGAGTTTGCGAAGACCTTTTAGGGTTACGTCAGTTTTGGGCAGACCCTAGTGGGTTACGTCAGGGTGGGTTGATCCGATGATGATTTTCGGAGGCCAGAGCGGTCTGATTCGACGAGAAGTATCGGTGAAGTCACAGCCGGAGCATGCTCCGTTGTAAACCAAGTCCCATCACAGGGAGGGACATCTCGTTTTTGTGTTTATTTGTTGTCTTTCTTCTCTACTATACAAAGTAAACTACTAATACGGGTTCAAGTACAACAGAAGCCTTACAAAGGCCTCGGACATATACTGAAACCTAGGGTCATAGACCAATTTTTATAACGATCGATTGACATGATTAATAAAATATCTACATCTTCACGTTTCAAAAAAAACTTTTAAGTTAGAGATGAAAAAGAAAATATTAAAATGAATAACACCTGTACCATGTTCTCGATCTCATGTGATTGTATCTTCCTCTCAAAAATTGTCATCCCCTCCAATTTAATCAAACCGTTAACACTCACACTGACTCTCTATTTTCAAAAGCCCTAAAACCCCAAAACCTCCTTCCTTTCCTCTACACAGTCACTCTCTCCGATCAAAAAAAATGTTCTCTCCGGGAACGAAGAGACCGAATTTGAGCTCCCGCAAGGAGCGGACTCCAAGGAACTCGGCGCCGGATGATTCTCCGGTCACTCCTCTCGCCGACAACCGTAGATCTCTTCACGAAGATTCGGTGCCAAATCGCCCCAGCACCGGCACCCCCGCTCCCTGGGGCCCTCGCTTATCCGTCCTCGCCAGGTATCTATGTGTGTATCGAAGTTATGCTCAGTATCGATCTAGCGAATTCTAGCATCTGCATTTTTTTCCTGATATTTTTGCAATTACCAATGTTAATCACTTCGGTATCACTGTAACTTGTTTTTCTGAATGTTGTGAACAACTGAACTATATGGAAATTGTATACTGTTGGATGAGTGTGGATCCATTGGGTGAGAATAATATATGCCTGGTCTCTTTGATTTCGAGTTCACTGTTCTTATGACATTGAAGTTTTGAGCAGTGTATTGTGCTCTTTTTGTGTTTGTGATCAAAAGTTAAACCTAGAGGCGTAGTTCTTACTCGTTTATGTATCCATAGCTTTTTGGAAAGCTTTCAGGAGTCTGTTCCCTCTTTAGTATAATGCAAATTATAGAGTACATTTGTATCCATATACAGATTCACCTTAGGTTTTGGATCTATGGGAATTGAATTGATATTGATATAATTTACTGTAGTTAGTAATTTTGTTTGCCTGGTTAACGTTCGCTGAACCATTTGCTCAAATATCGTCACATTTCCTAGAATTCCAGCCGCGCACAAAAACGAGAAAGGGGATGAAATAGATCCAACAAAGCCTGTATATGTTGGAGAGTTCCCTCAAGTTGTACGTGATGAAGAAGCCATCTTTCTGCAGAAGCGCGTGTCTGGTATGTACAGTTGGCTTGAATATTTCATAGTTCAAAGGTTCTTTAAATTTAGTCTGGATTTTATTTAAATGAGGTGGTATGTGATTTTTTTTCTTCTTGCAGGGGACACGTGCATATCTGGTGGAATGGACAAGGAAACATCCCTTTCTTGGATTATCTGTGGAAGCAAACTGTTTATTTGGAGTCTCTTATCATCTACTTCTTCCAGAAAATGTGTTGTTCTTCAACTTCCATCGGATGTTTCAAATGATGTGCATATTGGGAAAAATTCTCACCCACGGAACAGTTGGTTGCTCTGTGTTGTTCACTGGGATGGCATGCGTGCTAGAACAAACAAAGGTGTACAGCAAAGCAGCTCTGTTGGTGTTGTGATACATAATCGGCACACTCGAGCTGTTATATACTGGCCGGACATTTATTCTGATGATGGAAATGCTCCTATCACTAGCTTAGCACCGTCTGATGAATCTTATGACACTTCTTCACCAGTGGATGGGAAGACAACCCCAAATAGGCAGTGGCAACGTAGCAGGCTTGGAAGTAACTTGGTTGAATCAAGTTGTGTCAACTCTTTGGTTGCTTCTGCAATCCCTAACAACCGGCATGTGTGTGTTGCCCTTGCATGTAGTTCCAGTGGTGAACTTTGGCAGTTCTACTGCAGCCCCACTGGTATTCAACGCAGCAAAGTATACCGCAACATATTGAGTTTAACTTCTCAGGGTGTTGATAGTGGTCAACATATAGGGAGTAAAGGGTATCCTAGATCCATGATTTGGCGTTTTCCGTTTCATCCATTGGAGGAATTTAATAGACAGTTCTTGCTACTGACAGATCATGAGATACAATGTTTTAGTATCAAACTATCTCCTGATTTAAATGTTTCAAAGCTTTGGTCTTGTGAATTTATTGGTACTGATGCAGATGTGGCTATTAAGAAAGATCTGGCTGGTCAGAAACAAATCTGGCCTCTTGATGTACAGGTAGATGATCGTGGAAATGAAATCAGCATTCTTGTTGCAACCTTCTGCAAGGACCGGGTGAGCAGTTCAAGCTACACACAGTATTCTCTTCTGACAATGCAATATAAATCTGGGGTAAACATCTCTGGAAGTGAGAGGGTTTTGGAGAAAAAGGCTCCCATCCAAGTGATAATTCCAAAAGCAAGAGTAGAAGATGAGGACTTCTTGTTTTCCATGAGAATGAGGATAGGAGGCAAGCCTTCAGGTTCAGCAATTATACTATCTGGTGACGGGACAGCCACAGTATCCCATTACTATAGAAACTCTACGCGGCTTTATCAATTTGACCTACCGTATGATGCTGGAAAAGTTCTAGATGCTTCAGTTCTTCCTTCTACAGATGATGGTGAAGGTGCGTGGGTTGTACTTACTGAGAAAGCAGGAATATGGGCAATACCAGAAAAAGCTGTTGTAATTGGAGGAGTTGAGCCACCTGAGCGTAGCTTATCACGTAAGGGGAGCTCCAACGAAAGATCTTCTCAAGAAGAGCAAAGGAACCTCACATTCACAGGTAACATTGCACCCAGAAGGGCTAGTTCTGAAGCATGGGATGCTGGAGATAAACAAAGAGCAGCTATATCTGGGATTGCACGTCGAACTGCCCAGGATGAAGAGTCTGACGCTATACTCGCACATATTTTCCATGACTTTCTATTATCCGGGCAGGTAGATGGGGCACTTGAAAAGTTACGACATTCTGGGGCATTTGAAAGGGATGGAGAAACAAACATCTTTGCTCGCACTAGTAAATCCATTGTTGACTCATTAGCTAAACACTGGACAACCACGAGAGGTGCTGAAATTGTGGCTATGGCAGTTGTATCCAACCAACTCATTGATAAGCAGCAGAAGCATCAAAAACTTCTGCAGTTTCTTGCTTTATCCAAGTGCCATGAAGAGCTTTGTTCTAGGCAGAGTAAGATTCATTGTCTATTTTAATGATTTTGATTATATGATCGTTGTTTTGCTTTCGCCATGCATATGTAATCTTTCAGGCCTGTTACTTCATTTTTAGTAGTGCCTGCTATGTGATTTTATCGTATCCCACAATCCTATGTTCTTTATTTGACATGGGAGGGCCCTGTCATTTGCTGCCTTTTAAAGTCTCCTATTAGGATATTTAAGACCCAATCATTGGCTCTCAGATGATTTTATATGAGGTTAATTTTTAGGTTATTACATTTTGCCAGCTCACATAAATTCACTGTTTTCTTGCCGAATAAGGTTTACTGGTTAATGCTCTATCATCCTCAAATATTATATGTATTCCACTGAACAGCTAAATCAGATTATTCTTATTATATTATAAAAATTATAGCATGATGATGAGGGAGGTAGACATTTTCCTGTCTAAAATATGAAATTTTCTGTTGGCAGGATATGCTTTACAAATTATATTGGGACATGGTGAAAAGCTTATCGCAATGATTCAACTGAGGGAGCTACAAAATGCAATCAGCCAAAACCGATCACAGTACTCTAGTCCAGAGAGTGAAGCTTCAGGGGCTCTCTGGGATCTTATTCAGTTAGTTGGTGAGAGGGCCCGCAGGAATACTGTACTTCTCATGGACAGAGATAATGCTGAAGTGTTCTATAGTAAAGTTTCTGACCTTGAGGAAGTATTTCACTGCTTGGACAAACAGCTAGAATATTTAATCAGCACAGAGATGCCATCTTCGGTACAAATTCAGAGAGCTTGTGAACTTTCAAATGCATGTGTTACTATACTTCGAACAGCAATACAGTTCAGAACTGAGCATCAGATGTGGTACCCACCACCTGAGGGCTTAACGCCTTGGTATTGTGAACCTGTTGTACGAAATGGATTGTGGAATGCCGCTTCTTTCATGCTTCAGCTTTTAAATGAAACATCTGGATTTAACATGTCTGCAAGATCTGATATATATCGCCATCTAGAAGTACTGGCTGAAGTAATATTGGAGGCCTATGCCGGCGCTATTACAGCAAAAGTAGAGCGGGGAGAGAAACCCAAAGGTTTACTTGATGAGTATTGGAATAGGAGGGATGCGCTTCTTGACTCCTTGTATGAACAAGCTAAAGGCTTTGCAGAGGCTGAATTCCAGGTCAGTCTATTATTCCTCACATGATGTCTTTGTCCTGGGTATGGCCCTGCTGGGTTTACATGTATTCTTGAAATGCCAACTTTTTATAGGGGCAGAGTGAAGGAGCTGAAGAGGCAATGGATGAGGCTCTTAGGAAGTTTTCTTCACATTTGATCTCTATAGCGAAGCGTCATGAAGGCTACAAAACTATGTGGAAGTTATGTTGTGACCTCAATGATCCAGTACTTCTAAGAAATATTATGGTATGGATAAGAGTATTCCCCGGATTATTTTCATGTTATATTATTCATCTTTTGGTATGCGTTCTTTGCTTTTGTTTGTGTCCTTGATGCTCTTTCTTTTGCCAGTCATGACGTACTGTCACTATTGGATAATTGACTCATGTTTGAGCTGTTCACCATCTCTGAATTTAGTGTCAAATATGACTACAGTTGCTTGTGAAATGAAAATATATTTTGGTTTTCATCACCTAGCCTAAGTAATGCTGTAATGTACCACTATGCAACATTTTAACAGGTGGTCGTATTCATATTATCAGCAACTAAAGTGTAATAGCTCTAGCAATATTTTACCCTCATGTAATAATGTATTATCTTATGTGAGCTCGTGGTGAACTGTGTATTTGGTGGACACTGAATTTTGGCAGTTAATCTGTATATCATGATCGCGTTTTGTATTTCTAAAGAAATTTTGGGCTAAAAACAGCGGCACCCTTTCCAAGTCTACTCTTGAAGTGGTTTAAGACCATGGAGAGCTTGGGGTACCCAATTGAACATGGTATTTTTGGTTTGCTTGTACTTACGCATAAGTGCTAATCTTATCTTGAAGGGATGAAGAAGTTTTTCTGTTGTGGCATTTTCTACCATATTTGATGGTCATGGTTATCCTGAAGAGTCTTTGATTGTTATGTCTTGCAGCGCGAGACTGTGGGACCCAGAGGAGGCTTCAGTTATTTTGTTTTTGAACAACTGTATGAGATAAAAAAAATTTCCGAGCTTTTAAGGCTTGGGGAAGAATTCCAGGATGAGCTATCTATATTTCTAAAGCAGCACCAGGAGTTACAGTGGCTTCATGAAGTTTTCCTCAACCAATTTTCCTCAGCTTCAGAAACTCTTCATGTGTTAGCTCTTTCTCAGTATGAGAACTCCATTTCACCTGCTGAAGAAAGTATGGACCTTGAGTATACAAATGTGGAGCCATCATTGGCAGACAGAAAACGTCTTCTTAATCTCTCAAAAATAGCTTCAATGGCAGGTACATGTTTATTCTTTGTCTTTATTTTTTCTGAATTTATATGTTGGTTTTGTTTATCTCCTCTTCCCACCCTTGCAACATTCGTTCTAAATTTTAATCGGTGGGCCCTGGATACCCTGCAAAGTTCTTGCATTACCTGCTGTTTTTTATGGTTCAAACTATATTTGAGCTGTTGTAAGTTGCACATGACATTATGAAGCATACATCTAAAGTGGATATTGATCTAACAGAGAATACGGAAATGTCTGTAATGTGTGTGAAGATTGTGGGAACTAAGTTAGGTTGCAACTAAATAAATCTGGAGGGGTGCTTTAGAGCATGTACAACAGAACGGTCCCGCTCCCCGCGCCGTGCCGTTCGCTGGCCGGGCGCGCGGGCCGTTCTGCTGTGGAGGCCAAAAAGCTCGGCCCCGCTCCCCATTTTCGCGCTCCTGCTCCCCTTGCACCGCTCCCCGTTCCCCTCTTGCTGGCCGGGTGCGCTGGACGCGCCGGCGCGCCTTCTGCTGCGCTGGCAGCGTGTGGCGCTGCCACGTGTCCCGAACGGCTAGTTTTTTTTTTTTTTTTAATTCAAAAATCAGCACAAAAACCCCTATAATTACCCTTCCCCTCTCATTTTTTTCACACCATTTTCTACTTCAACTATCCAACTTCACTCTCTCCTTCCCAAATTCTTCTCTCTCGTTTCAATTATTGTCGTGAAATATGTCGGGCGACGCTGGGTCTCGTGCATTGTATTCATTTTTTTAATTATTTTATTATATTAATACATTGTGTTACAATTTTCACTTAATTTATTGCATTAATTTTTTGCACTTATTTTATTATTTTACTTTTTTGCACTTCATTTATTGTATTAAATTTTATATTCGTGTTGAATTTATTAATAATTGATTGTCATTAATTATTTATTTCCAAAATTGTTTAAATTATGACTAGGTTAAACGGTTTCTGATAACGAATTAAATAAAACAGGAAAATATCAAATAATAATCCAGTCAGCACTGTTCTGCACTCCCAGGACCTCAAGGTCCTTTCTGTTGCAAAACACCCACTTTTCTGCACTCCCACTCCCTGACTTTTGTCCAGTCAGCACAATGTCTGCACTCCCACTCCCTGACCAAGGTCCTTTCTGTTGTTCATGCTCTTATTATTGGCAGGTTCTCAAATATTTAGGTAAGAGCATGTGATTTCACTAAGAGATAATTGCAGAAAAGTATGCGAGCTATTCACTTTTTGCAACTTGTAATCCACTTCTTTGATATATAGTAGCAAAAAAAAGTGCCATGAAATTGTTTTTATGGTTGCACTTTGTATAAATTTGTTTCAAATTGACGATTTTACCATTGAAAATTTAAGTTAAAAATTATACGTAAAAAGCAAAATTTCCAAAATTTCACGTCTTTTAAATTTCTTGCTCTTTGTATGGTACAAAAAGGAAGAAAATCAAGGGATATGAAGTTTTGGATTTTTGGTATACTAAATATTATTTTTTAAATTTAAATTTTAAGAGTAAAATTGTCATCTTGATACAAAGTGCAACCAAAATACAAGTCTAAGGCACTATTGTACCATCACCAAAGAAGAGGGCTACAAATTGCAAAAAATGAATACCTTAGAGTCCTATTTTGCTATCATCCCTTTTATTATTAATTCTCATAGATGTTAGAGCAAAGTTAACTGTTTCCGCAAGCATGCCTAATGTGGCATTTGTCTGGTAAAGAACAGAAAAAGGATGAATGTGTTCATGATAAATTTTGTAGTTATTTCCCGTCAAATAACTGAGTATGGGGATATAAAAATCAATTTAATTCTATCTTTCTTAGTTAAGGATTTGGTATATTGGAACAAGTGCTTCATTGTCAATGACTAAATGCTTGAACGAAATATTTTGTTACTATGCTTTAATCCTCAATTCTACATTTTACTTCACCAGCAGGCACAGATACCAATTCTTTGACAAAGATGAAGCGTATTGAAGCCGATCTGAAGCTTCTGAAATTACAGGTGCACTATGTTCAAAAATATATATACAATAGTTCTCATTGTACCCTCTCCACTGTACTCATGAGACTCATGACAGACTTATGCTTAACCACTTTCAGGAAGAGATAGTACATCTCCTTCCCGACAACATCGAAGAAAAGAAAAACATAGCACATAGCCTCCTCCGTCCCGAAGACCTCATCAAACTGTGCTTACAAGGCGGCACTCCAGAGCTCTCATTACGGGCCTTCGATGTGTTTTCGTGGACCAGCTCATCCTTCCGGAAGAGCCACAAGAATCTTCTAGAAGAGTGCTGGAAGAACGCCGCTGACCGGGATGACTGGAGCGAACTGCACCAAGCCTACACGGCCGAAGGGTGGGGGGACGAGGAGACCATGCAGGTCTTGAGCAGCACGGTGCTGTTCCAGGCTTCGGGGCGGTGCTATGGGCCGTTAGGAGAGACTTATGAGGAAGGGTTCGACGAGGTTCTGCCACTGAGGCAAGAAAATATGGAGGCATCGTTGGCTTTGAAGGAGATAGGTTCGGTTGAGGCGATATTGATGCAGCACAAAGATTTCCCTGACGCTGGGAAGCTGATGCTTACTGCTGTGATGATGGGTAGTGTTGAAGGTGATGTCAGGGTGGAGGATGGGCCGGCCCAGATGGAGTGATGGTAATGTTAGGATGGGCTGGCCCAGATGGAATGGGGGTGTGTATGGATCTCGAGATGAGAACAAAACCTTGAACAGAAGAAGGGATGGTATTGTTTTTGCCGTATTATTTTGTGTTCCTTAATGGCATGTAAAATATTAAATTGGTGATTAGAATTCAATATAAAAATATGTTTCTGATAAATTACTATCTTCTTCTGTTCGTGATCAAATTAAATACGAAAGTTACACTTAGTTATTCCAGATTATTCATGAATTTTAGTTAGTTATATTTAACTATTTTTCTTCATATGGAAGATACTTTAACTTTCTAAACAAATCAGTTTACTTGTCATGCATATGACTTAATTTTTTTCAAAAATAATATAAACATCCTTATAAAAATTATTATTTCTACCTCATTTACATTTTTAGGAAAATAATAACAGAGAGCTATTGAGAAAATAACAGCGTATGACAATATCTATGTCATTTTTTGAAAAACATGGTCATGTGTATGTATCATGACTCATTTTCCGTCAAGAAACTAACGGAGAAGTAGTAAATTAATTCTTTTTAAAAGTTAGGGTCTCTCTCAAACGAAAAACATAGTTAAAGTAGTTAGGTGAAAATCATGGATAATTAGTAGTTAGACGTAATTTTTCTAATTAAGTATCTTTTCAATACATTTTTCTCGTAAAAAGGAAACGGTGTAACTTATTTTTTTCAACTGTAATTGTAACTAATATATTAGAAGAAAATAAAATCCTGACTCAAAGCGGGATAACCTAAGAGTAATAAAGCAAATAAATAAGATAATTGAAATGAACGATCTGAACATCGTTGGACCAAAAACGATAAAAGAAGAAGGAAAATGCTCATATACTGAAATGTTCTGGGTGGATGTTGAGAGAGGGATATTGCAATACTGGCCGAAGAAATCGATAAAACTACTTCCAACGGTGAGCTAGGACAGAACGGGCCCATTTTCGGAAAGTTGGCGCAGAGGCAGACTAAGTATTGCTTCGAGAATCCAACACGCGTCGTCATCCCTTGATCGATAATGTATGATTCCAAGAACGCGAGAGTGTTGGTTCCCGAGACAGTAAAAGAGTATTCTTCTGGTACTTGGTGGATGCCACCCTACGTCCAATGGGGTGGTAGTACCCGTACACCCCCACTGGACCACGATCTCCTCATTGGGCGAGGCGAGGATGCTTGCTGCCTCCCAACACTACTCGGTGTGCTCCATCGAAACGTGTAGAACCCTCAGATTCTGATTCTTGAATATCCCCTACCAAGCGCTTCCTACCCATTGGTAGGGAAGTCGTAGTTAGTCCCCGAGCTCCATCGATCTTTCCTCTATACGTCCCCAACAGTGGTGAATGGGCGTTTGGCTCCCCTTTATTTGATTTCGGCGAGAACTTCAACCGTCTACCCCTTCTAGTCAGTACAGTCCATGCCAGACTCGGCTACTGCTGTTTTGGTCTTTGGGTTCCCATCCCCTTTTTCCATTCGGTTAGCTGGGGTGTCGGTTTGTCTTCCCGGAGTTTGGAAGTTTAGTGGCCGCCTTCACGTGGGACGGTGTTGTGACTACCTTCATGTGGGCTGGTGTTGTGGCCGCCTCCATATGGGTCGAGATAGTTCCACCAACTATTTTGGTTTTTTAGAGTCTGTGCATTTGTGCACGATTCTCCCTGCCTCCCGCTCTCAACAGTCAGGCTTCTCGAACTCGGAAGTTTTTTTCCTCCCTCGTTAGTCTACCTTTGAAGTGCCCTCGATCTATTCTACCGTTGATCCCATGATGCCTTGGCCCTTACTCGATATTACCTAGTGTTGCTATCACCGTCAGGAAAAGGAAATTTCGGCCCGTCGGTGTCTATCTCTCAACATCGACAAGGACCCTGATCCTCGAGAGCAGAGCCCCAATGGGGAGTGGAAACTCGTTGGGTCCAGAAGCAAGCGAGTCTTTCAGACTCTTCACAGTAGTTTGGGACCCGTCATCCAGCATGCCAAGACAACCATGCTTTGCGGTATTTAGCTCTTTGATTTTGTGTCATTGTACGTATCTTCAGTGGTCGATTCTATTCTACTATACCGTGTATAAATTTTTATCATCAGCTAAATGTGTCGGATCACCTGTCTAGCTTCAAGCAGAGGACTTCAATCGTTTTCTCGACTTGTATCCAATATTATCCCTTAACTACATTATTATTCTCATTTAGGATATAATTGAATGTAAGCATAACCTTTCCTCAAAAAAAACACGATAAACAACAACATTTAATTAGTTCGATGTCAAATTGTCGATGCTATTGGTTGGTCAACAAAACAAAATAATAATTTAATAACATTACAAGCCAGTGTCTGGGAAGTCACATAATTAGTTAAAACAAAGAAACATACACTAATATTGTAGGAACAAGTTGCGCACATCAATTTGTTTAATGACTTGATCAATAATATAGACTGTAATATTACGCAAATCTTATATATGCTATGCGTAGGAGTTTTGGGTTTGTTTAGTTTAGTTTAGTTTAGTGCAGGCACAGTTTTGAGTGCTATTCTGCAACAGAGACCCATCGGTTCCGGCCAACAACGCCGGAGCTTATGATGTATCCAGTCCGTCATGTCCTCTGCTGCAGCTCACTACCACTACCTCTGCACCGGCGGTGGACTCTACTGCCTGCTCCGACACGGTCGTCCCTCCTTCACCTCAAACCTCCCGGTTAGTTTAATCCCCATCATTTGTTGTTCATTGTTTAGGTTTTGTATCAGTAATATATAACCGCTAATGTGAAGGTCAGAATCAGTAACCTTATGTTGGAGATTTTTATTCTTCACAACGTTTGTCGAGTGAGTTAATATTACAAATATGGGCACTTCCAGAAGTTTACTTACATTACTTGTTTCAATGGACTGTTCTCACTGGATTCTTTTTCTCACGTGATTTGACTTTTTTTTTTCTCACAAATTGAGCTGCAGCTCAATTGGTGATAGCATCACTCAAGGAAATACTATAAAGGATGAGCTCTTGGGTTAAAGTCTCACCAACAACCTAGGTTGGTATTTGTCTGTGGACAATACACCAGAGGGATTGGGGTGTATTGGGCTGCAAACCTAACATCGCCGCGCGTGTGGCCCGGTTCTGGCACGGCGGGATGTTACAGACAACACCAACATAACGCCCTCCGACCACTCTCACTCTAACACCCTGCTTAGGAACACTACCAATCAGACGGGACAAATAAAAAACGGTTGGTCCTCCGCAATCGAATCGGTAACCCACCCCCAACAAATGCTGAGAGGTGACCTAAGGGAGGAGGACCGGTATCGAAAGTGATACCGAGCAAAAATAAATTACCGAAAAGTGCCCCTAACCCTAAAACACCCAAAATCAGACGAACAAAACCGCCGACCAGCACAAAAAACTGTCAATCCGAACATCTGTAAAACATAGAGGAAAATAGGAGTAATAGGGATAGGATTCATACCTGAGAAGGCAACGAACCAAGAGAAGCCAGGAGTAGCTTCCATGGAACCAGATCTAAGTATCCGACGCAACGACCCGAAGAAGTCCTCACCTACAACACTGATTCTTCAAAACCAAGGCCATACTTGCCTAACCCCTTGTCGGAGGCCATCACGCTCCAACGAGGCCCGGTAACCCAAACAAATCGAGAAACAGTTGAATACAAAAAGCGGATCTAGAAAGGAGATCACACTACGACGAACATCTGTAACCCTGGAGAAGATCTGGGCGGGAAATGTGAGGTATGCTGGACCAATTCCACTTCAATCCACATCGTGGAATGTGGAGAAAAGCATCCTACTCGGAACCAGAAAAGGTCGCCACTGATAAAGATGAAAGGAGTCACCGTCGATGCGTCCGAGGGGAGTAGCTTTGCCAGAAGGAAGAAGGAAACAGAAAGGAAGAAATTGAAAACAGAATGGGAGAGGGGGAGAGGGAAGAACCACCGGTGACTCACACAGCCAAACCATGAAAGTCACCGACAACGACAAAAGAAAGGAGTAGAGCTGTAAGGGATACGACTGAGAAAAGTCTAGAGTAAGGCGAGAGCTTCTCTCTTTTGACTTTGTTTTCTCCGGGTACATATCACTAAGTACATAAAAATATGTATATTCCTCAAGATCTAGAATATAGTCGAGAACCTATAAGAGTCCAATGTATTAACACTCGTGACAGAGTAATCGAATTTGTTTTTCATCGCAGACGAAAGAGAGACAAATTTAACACTTAAGTAAATACAAGAGACTAATAAACCAGTAGTACCAGGCTGTTTAAATAACATCTTGGTCCTTCGTTGGGGACTTGTAACAACCGAAGAGGGGTGCTCTGGCGAAATTGGGGTTTGTCTTGTGTTATTGGGGCAAGCTGAGCGCCCCCACCTTGAGGAGGCTAGCCAGAGATACCCGATTGGGTTTGGTATAGGAAAATCATCCATCAGTCCATACTATACCTCCTACCCTGACTTATACGGTATGACGAGACTGCATCGCAGACCTCACCTAATTTGTGAGGACCCGTCCCGTCTTCTTGGGCTTCTGGACCCACCCGAAAGAGAACCCGAACCAATGGTTCAAAAGATCGTTTTTGAGTCGGTAAGTGTAACCCCACTTCCGAGATACTTGTCTGACTATGGTCCAACAACATCCCTGAGCAGATGGCCTTGCGCCAATCACGTTCCCGCCTCTGACTCCACCGGCCCCACATACACCATTCCCTTTTGGAGCTTCGATAATAGTCTGACAAAGACATTCCCTAACTACTAAGCCGTCATCCATTTCCAAATTTTCTACCAGAGGGTCATCGAGAGGTTGGCGTCTAACACCATGATACGACACTTTGGTTCACCTTTAATGAAATAATTTATAACTTCAAGTTGTGATTTAAAAGAATTTCTAACATATTTTTAAAATCAAATCCAAATTAACAAAGTTATAATTACATTTTGATTCCTACGCAGATTCCGCGTTGCTCTCCGGGGCAAATAAGGACAAACCTCTCGGTTGTGACTTTGGACTTACCTGCAATGCTATATCCAAAGCCAACAAACATGGTATTTACTATTCCTATTGAAATATTCCATGAGAACTATATTTTAAACTTGTAAAGTTAACATTTAAATTATCATTATCTATCAATTGGGATTTGCAGAAGTGGTCCACAGCAACGTGCCCTTGATCGTGGAGGATGAGATTGAAAGGGAATATCTGGATGAAGTATTTTTGTGTCACCTTAGTACCATAAATTTTCATTAATTCATTTAGAGTATCGATTTTTTTTGTGTCACCTCAATACCATAAATTTTCATTAATTTCATTTTAGTATCCATCATTAACTTTTCATGTGATTTTTCATCCAAAACATGTAAAATGACCATAATACTCCTCACTAACAACTAAATTTAGGGAAAAGCTAACAGTGAGTACCAAAATGAAATTAATGAAAATTTAGGGTACGGAGGTGACAAAATTTATTTTAGGGTACTATAAATGAATTAATGAAAATTTATGGTACTGAGGTGACACAAAAAAGAATTAGTGTACTCTAAATGAAATATAAAAGATTTAGGTTACTGAGGTGAAATTAACCCTTGTTTTTATATCAAGTATGTAACTTTTGTTTAAAACAAATGGTTAATTGAATGTAATTTTTATAACCATATATATTTTTTATACGAATTCATGCTTAACATACACATATATAGTTGTTTATCAATTTTATATATTGTTTTGTGCAATACTAGGGTACAGTAACTAACAAGATTAAGGAAGGTGTCGAGGTTATCAGGTCAATGTTGGAGTCGATGGAAGATGGAGAGATAAGTGTTTCAGCATATGACACTGCTTGGGTTGCTATGATCGAAGATGTTCATGGGAATAACGTTCCTCAATTCCCATCTTGTCTCCAATGGATTGTTGATAACCAATTCCCCGATGGTTCTTGGGGCGACGACCACATGTTCCTCGCACACGATAGACTAATCAACACTCTCGCGTGTATAGTTGCACTCAAATTTTGGAACGTTTACTCGCAAAAATGCCAAAAAGGTTTGATCACCAATTAAATAACCTTTAGTTATGATTTTTTTATGTGACACACTTATGTAACAACGATTTTTTCATGTGGCACACCTATGTATCAACAAACTTTGATAATTTGTTGGTACATAGGTGTGCCACATGAAAAAAAATCGTAATTTAGTGTATTATTTGAAAAACGTACATACTTGTATAGTGTTTTATGATATTAACCATAATATATATTACAGGAATCTCATACATCACACAAAATATATGCAAACTTGAGTACGAGAAGAGCGAGCACATGTTAATTGGATTTGAAGTTGTTTTTCCTCCCCTTCTCGAGATGGCCAAAAGCTTAGGCATCCAAATCCCTAGTGATTCTCCCGTTTTGCAACAAATCTATGCCAAGAGAGATTTGAAACTCTCAAGGTAAGAATGAGGATATCGATCATAATAGTAATATAAGGATTGGAACCAGTAATCTCATACGCAGCTAAGAACGTAAGTACATTAACACGTATAGAATACCGAAGGAAATGATGCACGAAGTAGCTACAACATTGCTTTATAGCTTGGAGGGAATGGAAGGACTGGATTGGGAACGAATCGTGAAGTTACAATGCGAAGAAGGCTCGTTCTTGTTCTCTCCATCCTCCACTGCTTATGCGTTCATCCACACCAAAGACGAGAATTGCTTGACATACTTGACCAAACTCGTGCAGAGATTTAATGGTGGAGGTATTGTATTTCCGACACTAGACCTGATTGTAATTAAATCATGTAACATGTAACATGTTCTTTGTTATTTTAGTACCGAACGTTTATCCTGTGGACTTGTTCGAGCGTATATGGGCTGTTGATCGTCTGCAACGCCTAGGCATTTCGAGGTACTTCGAGCTACAAATTTGTGAATGTATCAATTACGTGAAGAGGTACACTAATTAACAACCCCTTCAATATAATTTATTATTGCAAGTGTAAGTTTAGTTTCAGATAATAATAACCTTGTTCGCACATTTAAAATAATTTCAGATATTGGACAAAGAAAGGGATTTGCTGGGCAAGAAATACAAGCGTTGAAGATATTGATGACACTGCCATGGCGTTTAGGCTTCTAAGATTACACGGTCATCATGTCTCCGCCGGTACTTCACATATACCTTCAGAATTCTTATTTTTTGATACCTTCTATTTTTAATTTTTTTATATATTTTTATTTTTACTCAATGTAAACAAAAGTCTAATCGTGTCTCAAGGGAAACTAGAAAATTTCTGTAAAGTTTTTCAGAACGTAAAGTTTCTCTCCTCTTTCAAAACTTCTTTCCCAAAAAATAATTTCCATCCTCTTTTGTCGTCACTGTCATCCTTATCTTTGCCGATCACCATGGTTGTTCGTTCACCGCAATCGCCGACACCTTCCACAATCTCCAGCCGACCGATTCGTCGCTCGGCTACGGCTCGACCAATCCAATGGGACCCGTGGATCACCCCACGGGAGGAAACTGCTTCCCTCGCCGCTGGTTATCGACGACTGCCTCATGAAATGGCGAACCTGCACCCTGGAGACCGCCATCTCTAACCAGGGCCTCGAACCCAAGCACGACGTCATCGGATTGACACAGATGAAGATGGGGACCCCGTCCTCCGATGGACCGTCAGAGAAGCATCAATACATCCTACAGACACCATCTCCGACCAGAGCCTCGAGTCCAACCACGACGCCGTTGGATCGATACGAAGGAAGATGGAGACCACTTCCTCCAATAGAGAACCAAACAGGCGGCACTTGAAATGGGATCTCGGGATCCCATTAGGGCACAACCGTTAACAGTAATCCCGCCCCTCCCCTACTACAGGCCCTTCGGCACCGAACCTTTCCCACGACGCTGGCGAGCACCTATGCATTCTATCAGACCTTGGGATGCAATATCCGACTTCCAACCACAGACAAGGACAGATCGGGGATCTCGATTGATGATGGACTGATGAACATGACTCCGGTTGCGCATCTGGGCAACGACCATGATGCTATGACTTCGGGTATCCCTCGACAGCCGCCAATACATGAATCACATGAAAGATGTGAGATACAAATTTCACACCTATCGGAGGACTAGGGACCGTTGGACTGAAATTTTTTTTGGTGACACTTAGGGCACGACGGGAGGACTCTCATTGCTACCCTTTCCTCCTCGGGCGGAGGAATCTAGACTCCCATCGCAAAGGATGGAGGAACCAGCTAGTATGTCTCCTCCCTGAAGACGGATGTGTCTGCTATTCCCACCCAAGACAGTCTAGAATTCACACACACGACTGAGGAAGACGGCCCTAATAAGGAAGAAGTGAGGCACGTAGAGCTGCCTCGCGGGTCGCCATGATTACCCCAGGGCATCTCGGGGTACTTCTGAGGAGGCACATCCCGGGCCTTTGTGAGTCAGCTGTTTTTTGACTTCCAGTCTCCTTCTTTCCCCGATATATTCCTTCACCGACTTCTACGACACAACAGTACCAATCAAGTCGAGATGGATAAAGTACAACAGATTCATTTACTTCATACAACCAGAATAGGAAACCACCCCTTCGTATCTCCTTGGGTCACATCGGATACCTAGATATAGGATCAGTGTCTCGGTCGTCATCGAAACTGTATCTCATCCTGTTTCGTTCAATTCAACGTAGAAACGGTCTTTATAACATTTTCTATTCATATCAATTTCAGTTTGTGTGCTAAAGGAAGATCTAATCATATCTACCTAGATATTATGTGGAATAACTACTCCGATCTGTACACTTTTTGACGCTAATTTTCTACCCATTTGTGTTAACCTTTTCAACAAAATGACCTTAATATCCTATGTAAATCCATAAAATTACACCAACTTTACGTAATCCTTGTCTCCTTTTTGTTAATAGATGTGTTCCGCAACTTCAAGAAAGACAGAGAATTCTGTTTGGATTACGGTGGGATGTCAAGTTTGGGAGTGACCGGAATGTTTAATATCTACCGGAGTTCTCAGGTGGCATTTTCCGGAGAAGACATCCTTAAAGAAGTGAAACACTTTGCATACACATCCCTAAGAGAAAAACAGGTTTCTAATGACTTATTTGACAAATGGATCGTAGCTAAAAACTTGCCCGGCGAGGTATATATAATACATCAAGCCATTTGAAAGTGGTAGTGAAATTAAATCTCCATACATGAGATGACCTTGAATTGTGTAATAATATTACAGGTGGGATATGCATTACATGTTCCGTGGTATGCAAGTCTACCTAGAATAGAAACAAGATTCTATCTAGAACATTATGGTGGAGACGACGATGTGTGGATTGGCAAGACCCTTTACAGGTTTAATTCCCGTGCACGTTAATTTAATTATGCAAGTCGACATGAATAAATAATCTGTTTGAATGTATTCAGGATGCACTACGTTAACAATAACACGTACTTGGAGGTCGCAAAACAAGACTACAATTATTGCCAAGCAATGCATAGGCGTGAATGGGACACTGTCCAGGAGTAAGTAGACAAATATATATGTGCCCAATTCTCTTTCATCAACATTCATCGTACATGATACGTTAATATTGATATGTGACACAATATATGAACAATGTCAAATAGGTGGTACAGAGAATTTAAGCTCGGAGATTTTAGGGTTAGCAAGAGGACACTTCTCCGAGCCTATTTTGTTGCCACAGCCAATATTTTCGAGCCAGAAAGGTCGAAAGAGAGACTTGCATGGGCCAAGACTGCAGTCTTGTTGGAGGCCATATGGTCGTACTCTGATCAGAGGAACTCTTTCGTCAGTGAGTTCCTCAACCATGCTGACAAACATGTGAATAATGTTCGTGCGAACACAAGGTAATTATGAGGGATGATGACAAAATTATATCGTGTTCTTTAAACTCTATACTTATTTTGTAGTAAGTTTTGTAACAAAATAAAGATAACAGTAACAATCTGCAATCAATTTATGATTACTTAATTTATTATAATTCAAAAATTAATATCGTTTTTGCAGGGAGTATTGGGATACGACAGAGGTAGGAAATAAGAGATTGGTGAGCATATTGGTTACAACCATAAACCATATATCGACCGAACAAGACATGGGCCAACGTTTACTTGATGCTGTAAGCATTGGATTTAAAACGAAAATCGTTGTTTTCTGATAGTATTTCTAATGCTCTCATTTTTGGCATACCAATGAACAACAGTGGAGAGATTGGTTGGCAAAATGGAAAGGAGACAAATATGAAGGGGAAGCTGACCTATTAGTTCATACCATAATTTATACATCTGGACACTCATCACTGTTACAAGAGATCTCTCATCCTCACTATAAGTCCCTCATTGCCCTCACAAACTCGGTCTGTGATCAGCTTCGTCTCTACCACAAGGACAAGGTATGCAAATGCAATGACGAGCAAGAAGATGATGTTAATGAAGACAATGATTATATGGCGAGTTGCATGACAACAGAAGAGATAGAGAGAAAGATGGAACAAGTAGTAGAATCAGTTTTGGACAACTCCATGAACCACGTTGATCCCCAAATCAAGAACATAGTTCTTGCAGTGGCAAAGAGTTTCTACTACACAGCCTTCTTCTCCGACAATATGATCAGCATTCATGCTGCCAAAGTCCTCTTTCACAAAGTAGATTGATATATGAAGCCATAGCAGCACGGCGTTGGGATATTGAATAAATTCCACAATATATGAAGTTGGGATATTGAACGAATCATCTACCTCTCTAAGTTTCCTTTTTCAAAGTATGTATAAATGTCTTGTGTCCCGTTGAGTTTACCGTTGTTTTCTTTGAGTTTGGATGCTGGATTTTCAGTGCTCTTTGTTTGCATGGGTTTGCAAAAGACTATACTGCAGTGTTTTTACTATCTTTTCAACCTTCGAGAAGGTTGTATTTATAAATTGGAAAAACTTCACTTATTAGTTATCATAGATTTGTGAATTTCAAGAATTGACTGTTGACTTATTAGTCGATCAATTCAGGCTTTTAAACTTAAGGTAATTACACGAAGTAACATCTTCCGTTAGAATTGACAGAAAACATTAGAAAAAACACAAAGAACTAACTGTCATATGACTATTGTACTAAAAAACTAACTATAGACTTTTTTACTTTTGGGAGTTTTTCCCAACGTTTTTTGTCATTTCTAACGGAAATGTGAAGACCACTTCGGTAAAAGGTTTTATTTATTTAATTTTATTCGATCGGAACGTCGAGGTTTAAATTTGGGTCGGTTTTTGGTAACAACAAAGCTGAATTTCGATTTAAATTTTATTTGGAAAAAAAAGGAGGGGGTTTGGGCTGGACCGGACATACCCGACCCAAGCTCGGCCTTATAAGCCAAAAGTTAGGGTTTGAGGGGCATTTTCAGCGCCGTCCTCATCCCTTCCTCGCCCCGACCCTCTCTCGTTCCCTTCCTCGCCACCGTCGTCCTCACGCTGCCATCCCCGTCGCCCTTCTTCACCTTTCCTTCTTCTCTTCAGCGCCGCGCCTCACTCAATTGAACCCGTACCCCTCTCCTTCTTCTCGCTTCGACCCTCCGTCTCTCCCGACCTCACTCCCCACTTTCCTCCCTCTCGTCTCCGATCGCCGGCCGCCCTCACCCGTGTCCTCCTCTCACGGCCGCAGCCGTCGTTAGCGTCTCCGAGCGTCGTCTCCCTCTCCCTCGAACCTCATCCGAGCTCTCTCTCCCGACCCTTTTTCCCGAGTTCTCACCCGTTTTATTCTTCTTCTTCACCGTCTCTTTTGCTTCACCAGAGAGTCGCCGAGTCCTCGTAGTCACGGTGCACGCCCAGAAACGAGGCGGACTCGCCGGCGTGCTCGCCGGATCTGGGACGGGAACCGCGCCGTCCGCATCTGAGCCGACAAGTTTCGACGTGTTCCGACGTGCTCCACCATCGTCTCCCCTTTTTCCCCTACTGTGAGTTACCACCGTGAGTCCTCGGTCGGCTTATCACCGCCAATGGTCGTCCGACTTCAAAACGAGTCCTTCTCCTTCCTTTTCTTTTGGTTGTTTTCCAGAACTCTCTGGATCGGGTTGAAATCTCTTTGGTTCTGATTGGTTGAAATCGAATTCAAGGAATTTGGAAAGAAACAAATTTTAAAACGAAGACCAGTTTTATTTAATGAAAAGGAATTAAATTAAAAAGGGTAAGAAAATCAGATTTGTTTTAAATCGTACTTTTGGACTGCTTAAACGAACCTGTAATAAAACTGGAATCGAGTTTGGAAACTGAACGATTGAACTGGATGTTAAACGGACTTAGAACAGGACAAAAGTGGAACGGTGAATCGGTACCTCGGTAATCGTGCCACGAAACCCATGCCTCGGGATCCGTGCATTGGAAACTGTGCCTCAGGAAACGTGCACCGGGTTCTATGCTCGGAGCTCGAGTACTTGAACCCGATTTGTCGTGTAATCTCGCTTTTAGCCCGCTCGAGTCTAAAAGACAACTTTTGAACTTAGATCGAAAACGTCGTAACCTTTTAACTTAATTTATGAAACCGGTTTTATTTGTAGCTTTCTGTGTAAAGTAAAGTCCGGCTTCGATCGAAGAGAAAACCGGAGGTAGCGAGCCAGGACGTCAGCAGCTAGGAGGCGTAGATGTCGGTTCGTCTTGAGGTAGGGAAAGTAGCGGATACCGGTTTAATTGCGGAAAGTTACTAGTATGCAGGCTAGGATTAATAAAACTGGAACGATCGTTTATATCAGATAATAACCGGACGAGTCTTAGTAACATGTAGGACGTGATTTCACTAGTTAACTGCTTTATCTGCTTTCAATACTTGGGAATCGCCGTGCTGGTAGATCGGCCTTGTCGAGCCGTAGGTTGTGTGTTGTTTTGGAATTGCTTGTTATTGTTTGAGATGTCTGTCGTGTGAGTCAGTTTCGTTAGGTTTAATAGACAAGATTTAGTATATCCGCTGAGCATGTTATTGCTATGTGTGGGCGAGTGTGTCGTGCTTGTGTTGATGTGAACCCTTGGATGTGTTATGGTCGGGTGAGTGATAGACCGACGTGACTGGTTGTGGTAAGATTGCTGAGTTTGGTAAGCCGTGGTTAATTATGACAATTGTAATATTATCTTGATGTGTGTTCCGAGGAGTTGTTTCCGGTATGGTACCTATGACCGAGGGGGTACGCCGGTGTAGGGTAGTACCTAGGCCGACAGTGTGGTCCCATGTATGCGCGGTCCCCCGGGTAGTGGTTCCGGTACGATGACTTGCATCGAGGGGGTATTCCGGTGTAGGACATCTAGGCCGACGGTTACGTGTTCCGTGCTGTGCCCGAAGGAGTTCCGGGAAAGAGGTCTAGGCCGATGGAGATTCCGGTATGACTATTTGAGAATGTGCCCCGGTTGTTTGATGGGAAGATATCTAGGCCGATGTTGTGTGTTCCGGTACGATATGATGGTGTCGGGCTGTGGACAGCCGACCGAGTAGGGGACTGCGTGTAAGACCCGCTTCCGGTCGAACCGGTGACTCCGGAAGTCACTCGGGACTTTTCCGGAAACCAAACGAAGTAGCCACTATCACGGTTGGCCTCAGGGGAGAAAACCCGTTCGTTTGAGTGTAATATCGGATAAAGTCAATTTTGGTCAAAACGAGACTTTATATCGACTAAAGCTTTAAATTTTAAAGTGCTGGAAAGTAACTTGGAAAATTAAATGAGCTAGAGGGACACTTGTCTCCTTTTGGTTGAATGAGAGAAAAAGGGATAGTCATTGTCCCTTTTACCCTCCCAAAAGCTACTACAAAGGAATCTAGCTCAAGGGCCTTTAGGTCTTTACCTCATCTAGGTATTATATTGGATTGGAGAAGCAAAATCAAGTCATTTTGCTCTTGTTGTAGCCGAAACTTAGAGGGGAAGCAAGGAAGGAGAGCTCCCATGGAGGTTTGAAGGAAAATCAAAGAAGAAGGAGTCATTTGGGGTCTTCCTCTAGCCATCCACCCTCAAAATCACTAGCATCCTCTTCATCTCATCATTCTAGAGGTAATGGAACTCTCTAATCCTCTTTTCCCTTCATCTATTTTCTTGGGTTTTGGGTGAAAAGGGCTAGATGATGTTGGGTTTGAGTAGAGATGGTGGGAGATGATGTTGATGATGAACCTTGTTGGATTTTGGTTGAGAAATCAATAGTTGTTGGAGATTTTGAAGTGGGTTTGATTTGATGAATCCTTGGAAGCTTGTTTGTGTGTTGATTCCTACCATGGGTAGAGGAGTATTGAAGGTTTTGGACTGTTTTGGGAGTTGGAAGGGGTAAATTTCTGGGTTTAAGAGTGGTTTTTTCGGAGTTTTGGAGCTGGAGGTTGAAGAAGGGCGAAACTGCCCTGGTGCGCCACGGATCCGTGACGGATCCCGTGACGGGCGACGTCACGGCTCCGTGAGGGAGTCCGTGACGGCACTCGTCACGGCTCCGTGATGGTAACCGTGAGGGTTAACGTCACGGATCCGTGACCAGATCCGTGACCCACCAGGGTGAGGGTTTCTTGAGGGTTCCTGAGGGTTTTGACATCTTGGTTTTGAGATGAACTTTGGAAGGGTTTTGGAGGTCTTTCTTACTGTTTGAGTGGAGCCTAATTAACGTTTCTTTGTGTCCAAGACGTTGTGGATCAAGCTAGAGGAGCAAGGATCACGCCGGGAACCGAGGAAAGAGAAAAGTAGTGATCACCGGACTTCATCAAAGCGTTGAAGAGGAGGACCTTGAGGTAGGGAAAGCCTTAACCTCTCGTTTACCATGCTTAGTATGCATGCTAGGTTAATAAAATGGAAAAGGTCCTAGATATGCCTACAGGATGCGAATAACTAGCATAATCGTCTTTCATTTTCTAATAACCGGAAGTGTCTAGTGGTGACCGATTAGGATGCCAATCACTAGTGTAATTCGCTCTTAATACTTGGGATATGATTGTCTGGTAGAGGAGCCTTGGCAAAGCCCTCGGATTAGTTGCTTGTTAGGATCACATGCTTGGTTGTTAATTGCTTAGTGGATAGGCTAAAGAGTCTAACGAAACTAGTAGAATTGCATGTATGCATGCTCTCTTGAAGGTTCTTATAATTGGTTGATTGTACTCGTACTTGCTCGTTGATTGTATTCGATTGATTACTTGATTTACTTGAATGCTTGTTTGGAGCATCGAGTATGACTGGTTGTACCGAGCGGTGCAATCAGGTGACCGATGCCCCGGTGGTTCGAAACTGGTAAGTGAATGGTAAGTTGGGTTTGGGTGATTGATGTGCTATGTTTGTGTGATTTCGTGTACTGCTGTTGCGGTGAATTGGTGATGTGTGAGCCATGTGTGGAATTGAATTGGTGGTTGTTGAACTTGTATTATTTCGTGTTCGGTTGAGTACGTATTCAATTATTAACTACTTCTCATTAAATTGTCCAAGTGTATGCTCTCCATGGGAGTAATACATTTGATTCCCGAGGACATAAAATCCCTTGGAGACGTTTCTGAGAATCCCGATGATAAGCGCCCCGAAGGGTTGTTTCCGGTCGCCTCAATGTTATGCGTCTCCCCTGGATTTGAGGGAAAATCCGATAGGACACATCATGTGGATCGGAGGGTGGTTACTTCATGTGCCACGGCATTGGTTGATTTACCTGTTACCTGTGTGTGATAAATTGGCTTTGGTTGACTTGTTGATTGCTCTTATTGAACTGAAGGTCCGTCTTGTTATGTGTTTTCCCTACTGAGCGTAAGCTCACCCCTGTTAGTTCATTGTTGTGTTTACAGGTTTGATTGAGGAGTAGAGGCTTGGGAGCTTCTCGGTGTGGGTTCCGTAGAGACTTCATGTTTATTTTCCTTGTTTAGGAACAGTTTTTGCAAGACTTATTATTACACCCCCGGAGGGTTACTTATACTTTATGTTGAATTTTATGGATTGAAGTACTTATTGGAGGTTTTCAAGATTTAATTATTGTCCGATTGTTTATCTGTCTTCTTCTACCCGTCATGCCTCGAGTCCGGGCGATAACCGGATTTGGGGCGTGACACTGCGGTACGAGACGTGCTTGTGCTTTTACGGTTTGCTTCATGTTGATGACTTGTTAATTGGTGTGATGGTTGTTGTTTGTGCTGTTTGGGTGATTGTGGTTGTAAGTGTGGTTCGGTTTTGAGTTGAGGTTTGTGGTTGCGAATTCAGTTGGAAATTAGTTGTGTGATGTACTAGTATGCCCTAATTGGACGGTTACCCGTGGTGGTGAGCGCTTGCTTATAACCTTAACTACTTTTCCTACTGAGCGAAAGCTCACCCCATACCTTGTTGTTTTTCAGGTCCTAAACGGGTTGTGTACTAGCTGAATGCTTGATGCTTGAGAGCTTGCGAGAGTCCTAGACTAGTAGTCTAGAGACATACTATTCGTTTTTATTAAACCCTTTTTACCGTTTTTTTACCGAGTTTTCGACTCATGGCATTGTAAAGGTTTTAAAATTTTGAATTGGAGACTTGTTGGCCTTATTTTCGATTAAAATTATTACTGTTTTAGTTCATGTCTCGAGTCCGGTCAAAACCGGATTTGGGAGTATCTGTTCTTATCAGTTTAATATCTGATATGTGGGTCGACGGTGTGGTCCTATGTATGCGCGGTCCTCAGGGTAGTGGTTCCGGTACGATAGCCTGCATCGAGGGGGTAGTCCGATGTGGGACGTCTAGGCCGACGGTTACGTGTTCTGTGCTTTGCCCGAAGGAGTTCCGGGAAAGTTGTTTTACCTATCCTATGGAGGTTCCGGTATGACTATTTGAGATTGTCCCCCGGTTGTTGACGGGAAGATATCTAGGCCGATAATGTTCCGGTACGATATGATGGTGTCGGGCTGTGGACAGCCGACCGAGTAGGGGACTGCGGTACGGGACATGTTTGTGCTTTTACAGTTTACTTTATGTGATGACTTGTTAATTAGTGTGCTGGTTGTTGTTTGTGCTTGTTCGTTGAGTTTGTTTGTAAGTGTGGTTCGGTCTTGAGTTGAGAAGTGTGGCTGCGAGTTCCGTTGGAAGTTAGTTGTGTGCATCACTAGTTCAATTCTACTCTTTTCATATTCGTTATTTATTATCCGTTCAATTAGGGCAATATCAAATACACAAATCGTAACCCTTGCACGGTATAGGGAAAGTAGCGGATACTGTTTTGATTATGGAAAGTTACTAGTATGCGTGCTAGGAAATAATAAAACCGACTATTGTACTAAAAAACTAACTGTAGACTTTTTTACTTTTGGGAGTTTTTTCCAACGTTTTTTGTCAATTCTAACGGAAATATTAATTTCTAACAGAAAATATTAGTTTGTGAAATTACCATAAATCTATAGGCTTGATCTGATCGACTAATAAGTTAACAGTCAGTATATCATAAAAATGCTCTGTATACGAGGAGCCATGCTTCCTTTTTTTGTCCTTCTTTTCTGAACTCCTTTCCTTGTAAGAGGACAACTGCATAATAAAATCAATAGGTAAAGGATTCGAGGAGGGATCAGACACATGTGCCTTGTATGGAGGGGCTGGACGTAAGATTAGAAAGGGACGCACTGCTTCGGCCAAAGGAAAGACTGGACCTTCCAAGACTCCGTTGATGGGTAAGGTGCAAACCGCAAAGAATCAAGGAGGTACGGTGAAGGGAAAACGCAGAAGAGTTGTAGGGGATGACAGGGGATTGGTACGTGACGAGGAGAGGCCGGCCAAGGCGGTGATTGGTCCGAACTCTGGGTCAATTGGCAGTTCTGTTGCTCAGGAAACAGCCCGATCCTTAACAACAAAATCTCATACAAAGCCCGGAAAGCGGAAGTCAGAGGTTCAAATGGATGAGATCTTCATCCATAATCTCCCGGCTCAAACCAAAGCTACTTGGGTTCAGAACGTGTTTATGCGGTCTATTTTTTTTCCCGTCTTGGGGTAAAAAGTTTAACAAAACAAAAACATCATTTATCAAAAAAAAAAAACATTTGCACCTTGAAACCCAGAATAAAGGAGAGTATAAAATAGGTATTGTATCATTTCATTAACTACACCTAACTATGTTTGATTCGAGGTAGAAGGTGGCGAATAGGTGTTGGAGCTTGAACAAGAAGTTAAGACTGCGTCTCGTTTGTGGTGTTGCAGTTGGGGCAATGGAAAGATATCAACGGGTCGCATTGTGGACTTTATCGTACTCGGACTTTGCTCGGAGTTTAGAGCATCCACAACGCTCCCCGTCGACAGTTGGCGGGACGATTGAAATATAATTTTTTAGTTTTACCGTTAGTTTACCGCCAGCTCCAATAATCACTGCCCTATATATATTGTTAGTTAGTAAAGAGTTGATGGTAAGTGTCTTTTTCTTCACAATTTACTCACTGTCGGCGTTGTGAAGAGGTGGTGTCGGTCCTCACCGCCAGCTAGCTCTCCGCGAGCTCTCCGTCAGCTCTACGCTTGCTCCCCGCAGTCGATTGTTCGCAGCCAACAGTTCTCCTTCAGCTTCCCACCTAGTATTATGGATGCTCTTAGTGGACTCGAACTTAGTCAGTCTCATTCTTGTTTCGAAGTTAATTGTATTGGTGTTTGTCCAAGCTTCTAGGCTCATAGCATTTTGGTTCTCGTGCATTCACTGGATGTTCATACCTACGTCTATGTTAGGTATGCATTTACTACAAGCTAATGTCGCGTGTTATACGAATTATACAATAAAATAACATGCTTCCAAATCCAATCTATGGTAGAGGTTTGGTAAAATAGGTTCAGAGGGGAGAAAATTATTTCTTTGAAAAATTAAGTCAGTAGTGAATGGATGGACATAGGACGAGTTACATGTTTCCCGACTTTATGTTAATATTTACCCTCTGAGTTAAACATAATTTACGTGTAAAAAGATGAGAGGGGTCTCCAAACCCTAAGTGCCACTACTATTGTTAAGAATATATTTAGAAGGGCAAAATTCATCTCAATACCCTAATTATTGGGTTAGCGTCAATTCAGTACCATAACTATTTTTAGTGTCACCTCAATACCCTAGAATTCACTTTAGTACCCGCCGTCAACTTTCCATCCATTTTGGATGAAAAATGCTTGAAAAGTGCAAAATACTCCTCACCAACAGTTAAAATTTCAAAATATGTCATTGGTTTTCAATTTTTTTATTTATTTATTTTATAAAAAAACATTTTTTATTTTCAAAAATCTGTTTTTATTTTATAAAAATTAGAATATATTTAAAAATATTAATTTTTTATTTTATAAAATCAGTTTATATTTAAAAAAATATATTTTTTATTTCAAAAAAACATATTTTATTTCAAAAAATCATATATTATTTTCAAAAATCAGTTTTTATTTTAAAAATCAGTTTTATTTTAAAAAAAACAGTTTTATTTTTAAAAAATCTGTTTTTATTTATAAAAAGCATATGGGAATTGATGAAAAATTATTTTTATTTTTAGTTTTTATTTATGAAAATTTATTTTTATTTTTAAAAATTCAGTTATTATTTTTATAAATTCAGTTTTTATTTAAGAAAATTATTTTTATTTTCAAAACATCAAATTTTAATTTAAAAAATACATAAAAATCAATTTTTTAATATTTTATTGTTTTTTAAAAACTTTTTTTTTGTTTTAATTCATATTTTTTTCAATTTTATACCCTTCCATCTGCAAGCACAACTCCAGCTCCAGCTACAGCGAGATCATCTTCGTCTCCGGCAATCACAGCTCCAGCTCCGGCGAGGTCATCTGCTCCAGCCAGATCTGGTGTCGTGCAGCAGCTCGGATCCACGGCCACCGGCGCCGTGCAGAAGCTCCTCCACCAGGGCGGGGTAACCTGGTTCATCAACGAGGACTTTGATGCTGCTTCCATGGATGCGAAACCAGATCTATGGTCTAGTAGTCCAAGCCGATTTTTTTTCCCAAACATTGATCGGTATTATTTTGTTTTGGATTCGTCAGATCTGGAATATGAAATTGAAAAAAAAACTCAATTCTAGTATGGGTTTGGGAAAAAACTCAAAAAATGGTCATGAAGAATAAGGAAATGAACAGATGCAAGATTGGGAACATCAAATTTTGTTGAAAATCCATGCAAGAACAAAGTTGTGTGCAGGTTGTGTATAGAGGTTGAAGAAGGGTACTAAATTGAAAAAAAACGAGCTCGTGGCAGTGGTTGAAGAAAGGGTATTCAATTGAAAAAAAAGTAAAAATGAAATGGAATTTAATAAAGATATGAATAAAAAATAAAAAAAATGATTTATGTATAAAAAATGGATTTTTTTTTAATAAAAACTGAATTTATAAAAATAATATCTGATTTTTTTTATGTACTTTTAAAATCAAAATCTGAATTTTTGATTTAAAAATATTAATTTTTAAAATAAAAATAATTTTTCATCAATTCCCATATGCTTTTTATAAATAAAAACAGATTTTTTTTAAAATAAAACCGATTTTTTAAAAATAAAACTGAATTTTAAAAATAAAAAATGATTTTTGAAAATAATATATGATTTTTTGAAATAAAATATGTTTTTTTGAAATAAAAAATATATATTTTAAATATAAACTGATTTTATAAAATAAAAAATTAATATTTTTAAATAAATTCTAATTTTTATAAAATAAAAACAGATTTTTGAAAATAAAAATGTTTTTTTATAAAATAAAGGGTAATTTCCACCTCAATACCCTAACTATCGTTTTATTTCACCTCAATACCCTAACTATTTTTCGTGGCACCTCAATACCCTAGAATGGGATTTTCCGTCACTTTAGTACCTGCCGTTAGTTTCAGTCAATATTCCATCCATTTTTCCATCCAAACACCTAAAATGTCTATAATACCCCTCACCAATAGTCAAATTTTCAAACCCATGCCATTGGTGTTCAAAAATTTATTTTATTTCTTTATTTTATATATATCAATTTTTTATTTTATAAAAATTAGATTTTATTTTAAAAAAACTCAATATTTTATTTTTCAAAAATCAAAATTTAGTTTCAAAAATCAGTTTTCATTTTAAAAATTAATACTTTATTTTAAAAAAAATCATAATTTAGTTTAAAAAATCAGTTTATTTTTTATAATTTTTTTTGTTATTAATATTTTTTTTTGTAAAATCAGAATTTAGTTTAAAAAAATCAGTTTATTTATTATTTTTTTATAAATCAGTTTCTTTTTTTTTTATAATTCTTTTTATTTTTTCTTACTGTTTTTATAATTTTTTATAAAACTAAATATTAAAAAAAATCACCGAAGAACACGGAGAACTCCAGCTCAAAAAATCAACGAAGAACAGAGCTGATACTTGTGCAAATTGAATCTAGACGAACTCCAGCTCAAAATTGTTGAAATTAAAGGGCAGAACAAGATCCAAATAAATTTTACATTCAATATACATACAGTGTTACAAGATCCAAATCGTTCAAAAAAAGAAGATCTGAAAAAAATCGTTCAAAACAGATCTGAACACAACTGATAGTATAGATCTGAAATCGAGATTTGAACTCGAGAGGGGAGAGACGACATCCATGGCCGGAGCATGTGGCCGAACCTGACCTCGAAACCGACCACCGATTCTCGCACCTCTTTCGATTCTCCCTCTCCCGCGCCTCCCTCGACACCGCTGTGTTTTGCGACATAGACACGTCCTGTTCGTCGCTGCCTAGAAGCTGGGCAACGGCCGGTGCGGTGACAGTGGGGCTGAGCGAGGACGGGAGTGAAGGAGATGGGCTTTGAAGCCTCTTTGGATTGGGGGTTCATAAGTATAATTTTGGCCAGCAAACAATATGGTACTGGATTTGGGTACACTGCTAATATGAACTGGTGAAGAAGAAGAAAGGAAATGTGAACTGGATTTGGGTACACTGCTGATATGAAATGGATTTGGGTATATACTAGAGAAGAAGAAAGGAAATGGTGAAAAGAAAAAAAAAACATTTGTGGTTTTAATTTTGATGATGAGGTAAGATATTGGGGATTTGGCTTTTGACTCACGACTTTGAAGAGAGAAAAAAAAGGAGAAAAATGAAATGGGTTTGAGATAGTTTAGGTATTTTTAGGGTTTAAAAGTCATAAGGGTAGTTTAGGCATTTTTAAAAAGTCAAGGTCATGTGCCAGGCACATGGCCATTTTCTGTCCAAAATTGGATGGAAAACTAACGGCGGGTATGAAAGTGAAAAAAATTCAATTTTAAGGTATTGAGGTGCCGCAAAAAATAGTTAGGGTATTGAGGTGAAATAAAACGATAGTAGGGTATTGAGGTGGAAATAACCCTAAAATAAATAAATAAATAAAAAGAAAATTTGAAAACCAATGGCATATTTTGAAATTTTGACTGTTAGTGAGGGGTATTTTGGACTTTTTAAGCATTTTCCATCCAAAATGGATGGAAAGTTGACGGCGGGTACTAAAGTGACGGAAAATGTCATTCTAGGGTATTGAGGTGCCACTAAAAATAGTTAGGGTACTGAATTGACGCTAACCCTATAGTTAGGGTATTGAGATGACTTTTGCCCTATTTAGAATTAGTTTTCCAACTATTAGCTTGACATTTTGAGTTGGAGTTTAATAAGGTATCAGAGTGGGGTTTGAACCCGTGTATGTGAGAACTATAAAACGGGTTTGTCCATGAGAGCGTGTGTTATAATATAACTATAATTGAACTTTCAACTATAGGTTTGAGATTTTGAGTTGAAATGAGCTTTAACAGCTACGATTGATGGCGGCCCTATCCTCATCCTCCCGTCAAGGTTCTTCCTTGCCTCCTGGTCTTTTATGAATCATGTGCTCTGTAGTGGAGTTTATTGTGTCTTATCCTCCAAGACTAGGATTTTGGCGACGAAATGGTGATTCCGTCACCGACTCAATCCGACGCCTCCCCCTTACCGGTGCTCTTCTCTCTCTCCAGTGCTTCCTCGTTCGAGGTGGCAGTGCCGATTCTCTCTCATTTGGTTGTGCTCCCCCTCGCTTGAAGGCCCATTTGACCGATGATGATGCCAAACACTACTGAACATGATTTGACAGCCCTTCAAAGCCACTTGGTAGTCTTCTCCTTGGCCATGGAGGAGGCGACAATCATCACGATCATGTTGGATTAAAATCATATTGGGCACATATGTATTTAATGTACATGTTATCATAAAGGTGGATACAAATTAAAGTGACCAATTTAAAGTATTGTATCATAGGTATCATATATATTATCATGGTATTTAATGTGTAGATACCGGATTCATAATTTGTTAATTGTTGAGGGGTCGAATAACAAATTATATAAACTTGGAAACCTAATTAGGGTTGTTGTGGTTATGGTCCCCAATAAATAGACGTGTTATCTCTTATTCTGTTTCACCCCCATCTGAGAGAATAACCAAATTAGAGAGCGTCTACTTTATTGGAAGACCAAAATACAACTTGGAGATTCTTTGTTCATCGTTCATCAATGGCATCAAGTAAGTAACAACAAAGCTTTTATAGAAATATGATTTAGGGTTTATTAGTTGTTTAATCCCTAAACTCTAACAAGTGGTATCAGAGCCGTCTTTGTTGGGTTAATTGTGAATATAGATTATGAATCGTGATTATTGATTTTTGATTACATGAATTCCTTTCAATTTAATCAAAATTTTGATGGGTGCATGATTCGGCGTATGATTGATGTCTTTGGTTATATATTGTTTTATGGGTAAATTACAAATGCATACCCTTAAGTATGCATGTTTAACCGATGATTACCCTGAAGTTTAAAGTTAACTGGTACATACCCTGAAGTTACAACTCGTAACCAAAAACCCCTTCCGTCAGTTTTTCCATCCATTTTCTGTTAACTTTTTCTAAAATGTCTAAAATGCCCTCAATTATCTTTCAATATTACACCTGTCTTTTATCTTTCTTTTTTCCAGATTTTATTTCTTGTCTTTATTTTTTATTGTTAATTCATTTTTCATACTTATTTGTTAATTAATTTATTTAAAAAAAAATCAGATTTTAATTTAACTTATTTAAATTGTTTTTTAATTCTAAATATATTTGTTAATTAGTTTTATTTTTATATTAAAAAATTTTCAAAATTTTTCTTCGTGTTCATCCTTTTCTTCTTCAAATTGTTCATCTTTTCACAAAATAAAAAAATCACAATGAACCACAGAGAATTTGAACAACAGATCTGACAAAAAATCATTAACTATTTCATTTCCCCTTTTTCTTTTTATTACTTGTATTCCATTTTGATCTCTCTTTTTATTTTATTTCTGTAAAAACTGAAGAACATATATGGAAAAAATTGTCAGAGCTCGTCGGAAAATTTTCTTCGAACATTTATTTTCCTCTTTCAAATTCGTTGAAAGTTGAGAAATTGACCAAACAAAAATCGATTAGGTTTAGGAGAATCAAAATGAAAACCAAAATTGAATTTTGGCCGAGGGAGGACAGAGTCGTGGATTCGAAGCCGAAGTCAACGCCGACGTTGATTCGAGGGATGGAGATGCCAAGGTCGAAGCCGGGAGATCTGGCTGAGGGACAACGAAACCATATTTGAGCTTGTTGTTCACGTACCCCAACATCCCTTGCTGTTCATAGATTTAAACTTGGTTTTGTAGAACCAAGTTTTAGGAACCAGATCTAAACAATGGAAAGAGAGACGAACAAGAGGGAGATGAGATTAGTGAATAGGAGAAGGAAGAGTATTAAGATGAGATGAAATTTCCTACACAAGGTATAGAACATGGTTTTTGACGCAGACTCCCTGACATTTCTGAAATTTGTGGCTGTGTGAAGATGAGATGCCATGAAAGGATGAAGATAAGGTAGAAAATTTGAGTGGTTAAAAAATTGGGAGATAATATTTTGAGGATAAGATTGGTTAAAAACTATGGAGGTCAACTTTTTTTAAATTTGTTTTTTATTAAAAAAATTAATAGTACATATAATTAAGAAAAACAATAGGGTTAGGTTTTGGTATTTTTGTAATTGTTTGACAGTTAGTGGGGTGTTAGGGTTATAGTGAGGGTATTTTGGGTATTTAAAAAAAGGTTAACAGAAAATGGATGGACTGACTGACGGAAGGGGTTCTGAGTTAATACATGAAACTTTAGGGTATACATCAGTTAACTTTAAACTTTAAGGTATTCATCGGTTAAACGTGCATACTTAAGGGTATGCATTTGTAATTTACCCTTATTTTATATATGAATGGCTTCAATTAGTTGAGTTCTCGGCTTCAGCTTGATATATGTATATATATATATATATATATATATATATTTGTTTATGTATATAATTTCAGTGATTTATGGTTGACTGTTTATATATATATATATGTTTGTTTGGATGAATATGAGTTTCTGTGGGTGTAGGAGTAATATTGGATACATGTATGATACACTAATGTGATTGTCAAAGTTTACATATATGATAATGATATCAAACATGATGGAATTGCTTGTTTGGTTCGGCTTGGTATTGTTATTCCTTTATCAATTGTCATGTATATGCATATATTTATTTAATATATGTTACCGTGTATATTAGATTGCTCCCAGCATAATCATACAAATTCTTGCTAAGAAATGATTATGATCATACGGAAAACGATTTAATTCATATTTTGATGATGTCTGGTATTTTGTAAATTAGTTGAAACATAATGTCGCCAAAGTGACCTCTTTTGTGTAGATTAGTTTATTTAAAATATCAAGATGATTTTTTCTGTCTTTGTTATTCATGCGTTTATTAACGGACCCAAAGGCGAGTTAATATTTGGCCGAATTTCATATGACAACTACGGTGATAAATGTGTGACAATTATAAGGTGTTCAATGTGAGCAATTTGATGTGAGCAATGCACTGGTCCAAAGATAGGTGTTTGTTTGACATATTTTTATTGTCAATGTTTGATTACTGCACCAAGAGTACCGCTTGCTGTTAATGTTGATATGCCCAAAGGCTAAACATTAATGTAGCGTTTGGTATCTTGAGATGGGAGTCACCATTATTTTGAATTTATTGTTTACTCAGGATTTTGACGTGAGCTTGTTTTACTTGCTTTGTTACATTTCAGCCAATTATTCTGCTGTGTCGATATCTGCTAACATCGATTCTATACCTATGTTTAATGGTACAAATTTTAAGGATTGGAAATGACATTTAGAAATAGTGCTAGGTTTCATGAATATGGACCTTGCGTTAAGGGGAGAACAATCCACACTTCTCACTGCAAAAGGCTCATATGATGAGAAAGGGTATTTTGAGAGGTGGGAACGTTCAAACCGCATGTGTCTTATGATAATGAAACACACTATTCCAGAAGACTTTAGAGGAAAGGAATCTGAAAGGATTATTAAGGCCAAAGATTTCCTTGACGAAATCGGACATCGTTTTGCTGAAAACGATAAAGTTCAGTTTCAAGCTGCAAAGAAAAGTGAGAATTTTTCTTTGGTCTGTTCTGAGGTTAATTTAGCTTCAGTGCCTAGAAACACTTGGTGGATGGATTCGGCTGCCACTGCCCACATAAGTGTTTCTATGCAAGGTTGTCTGAGTCACCGAAAGCCAAGTGATGTTGAAAGAAACATCTATGTGGGCGATGGAAAATCGGTGGAGGTGGAAGCAATTGGACATTTTAGGTTGTTGTTAACAACCGGTTTCTATTTGTATTTAAAAGACACTTTTGTGGTACCATCTTTCAGACGGAATTTGGTTTCTGTTCCTTTAATGGACAAGTTGAGATATTTTTGTTCATTTGGAAACAGTAAGTTAAGTGTGTCTTTTGATTCAAATGTTATCGGGACCGGTTATTTAAGTGCTTATGACAACCTTTACTTGTTGGAAACGATTGCATCTTACAATGAAGCCTTGCATGTGGAATCACGGGGCACTAAACGCAAATTAAATAAGGAAATTTCATCATCATTATGGCATAAGCGCTTGGGTCATATCTCAAAAGGTAGAATGGAACGCCTTGTGTCTGATGGAATTCTGGAATCACTCGACTTCACAGATTTTGAAGTTTGTGTTGATTGCATCAAGGGAAAACAGACCAAAACAAAGAGATTAGGTGCCAACAGATCATCAGGCGTCTTAGAATTTATTCATACAGATATTTGTGGGCCATTCCCTACAGCTTCTTGGAATGGTCAACAATATTTCATAACATTCATAGACGATTACTCACGTTTTGGGTACCTATATCTCATTCATGAAAAATCTCAGTCTTTGAACGTGTTCAAAGCTTATAAGGCTGAGGTTGAGAATCAACTCAACACAAGAATTGAGAAAGTCAGATCTGATCGTGGTGGTGAATACTACGGTAGGTATGATGGCTCAGGAGAACAACGTCCAGGTCCATTTGCTAAATTCCTAGAGGAATGTGGTATCGTTCCGCAATACACCATACCTAGATCACCTAGCATGAATGGTGTAGATGAAAGAAGAAATAGGACTCTTAAGGACATGGTAAGAAGTATGATTTCTCATTCTACCTTACCCGAGTCTCTCTGGGGAGAAGCTCTAAAGACAGCAGCTTATATTCTAAACAGAGTACCAAGTAAAGCAGTTGCAAAAACACCTTATGAGCTTTGGACAGGCCGAAAGCCTAGTTTAAAGCATTTTCATATATGGGGATGTCCAGCTGAGGCAATGCCTTGCAGACCTCAAGAAAAGAAATTGGACTCCAAAACTGTAAGCAGCTACTTTATTGGTTATTCTTAGCACTCTAGAGGCTATAAGTTTTATGAACCCATAAATAAAAACATTTTTGAGGCGGGAACTGCAGCATTTTTTGAGGATGTTGAATTTGGGGGGAGAAATAAGGCTAGAAACATTGTCTTTGAGGAGGAAATGACGTCAAACTCAATTCCTATTATCACTTTTGATAATGTTCAGGATCATACACCTGTCATTGATCAAGAAGTGAATCCGGAGCCTCAACAAGACAATGTTGAACAACTCCCCATTCAGGCTGAAATAGTTGTTCCAGAAGAACAAATTCAACTACCTCAACAACATGTGCCACTAAGGAAATCCATAAGAGAGAGGAGAAGTGCTATTCCAGATGATTATGTCATATTTCTCCAAGAACACGAGGATGGAATAAGGGAAGATGATCCAATCAAATTTCCTCAAGCCATGAAAAGTTCAAACTCTCTAAAATGGATTGATGCCATGCAAGAAGAGTATAAGTCTATGCAAGACAATAAAGTTTGGGAACTTGTCCCATTACCTGAAGGTACGAAACCAATTGGTTGTAAATGGATTTTTAAAACCAAGAGGGATGGAAATGGTAATGTGGAAAAGTATAAGGCACGTCTTGTAGCTAAAGGCTATACTCAAAAGGAAGACATTGACTTTACAGAGACTTTCTCTCCGGTTTCATTGAAAGACTCTTTCAAGATAATTATGGCACTTGTCGCTCATCTTGATCTTGAGTTGCATCAGATGGATGTTAAGACTGCGTTTCTCAATGGTGACATTGAAGAAACAATGTATATGGTACAACCAGAAAACTTTGAGTTCGGTGACCCAAAGAAAATGGTTTGTAAATTAAAGAAATCCATCTATGGACTCAAGCAAGCTTCCCGTCAATGGTACCACAAATTTCACAAAGTGATTGTCTCGTTCGGTTTTGAGACAAATATGGTTGATGATTGTGTGTATCACAAGTTCAGTGGGAGTAAGTATATGTTCCTGGTTTTGTATGTCGATGACATATTACTTGCCACTAATGATGTAGGGCTGTTGCACGAAACCAAGAAATTTCTATCTGCTCATTTTGAGATGAAAGATCTTGGGGACGCCTCTTTTGTTTTAGGAATCCAGATACACCGAGATCGATCTCGAGGTGTTCTTGGATTATCACAAAAGAGCTACATCGATAAGGTACTTAAAAGGTTTGGCATGGAAGGTTGTAAACCAGGTGACACCCCTGTGGCTAAAGGAGACAAATTCAGTCTTGCACAATGTCCTGAAGATAACCTTGAGATTCAGAAAATGCAAGAGATTCCCTATGCATCAGCTGTTGGGAGTCTAATGTATGCTCAAGTATGTACGCGTCCAGATATAGCGTATATTGTTGGGATGTTAGGCAGATATCTAAGCAACCCTGGTATGGACCATTGGATAGCAGCCAAGATGGTTATGAGATATCTAAAGAGGACAAAGCATTACATGCTCACTTACAGGAAATCAGATCGCTTGGAGGTTATTGGGTACTCAGATTCTGATTTCGCTGGGTGCCAAGATAGCAGAAAGTCTACATCAGGTTACATTTACTTATTGGCTGGAGGAGTTATATCTTGGAAAAGTGTTAAACAAACACTAGTAGCTTCTTCAACTATGGCAGCAGAATTTGTAGCATGCTATGAGGCACCGAACCATGGAATATGGCTGCGAAACTTTGTCACTGGGCTGCGCATTTTGGAAAATGTTGAAAGACCACTAAAGTTATTTTGTGACAATAACTCAACAGTTTTATATTCCAACAACAACAGGAGCTCATCAAAGTCTAAACATATAGACATAAAGTTCCTTGTTGTGAAAGAAAGAGTGCAAAATGGACAAATATCCATAAAGCATATTGGGACAAACTCCATGATAGCGGATCCGCTCACAAAGGGTTTACCACCCAAGGTCTTTCATGAGCACACTGCTCATATGGGTGTTATATCACTTGAGAATATTTTGGTTTAGTGGGAGTTTGTATTTTGATTGCTTTATGTTTAAAGTTAAAGTATTTGGATATATTCTGATCAGAAATAAAGTATTCAGTTCATGCATTCTATTTTGGTTATTGACCTCACTTAAGTTTAAGGAGGACCAGTTGGAAATAGACATGTCGGATCACATTGCATGTTATTTTCATGCTACACATCCATGATTGATCCATGTCGTTTGGCTATATTTGTATACGTGATCATTGATGGTTTAGTCATAAGTAATTTGACGACTGCTGCTTTGGTTCTATATGAGTATGGTTGATGGACGAGATTGTTACAGGATACCTATTATGTGATAACAATTTTGAGCTCATAAGGTTGTACATTTGTCGGAAAAAACATATGTTGCCCAAGTGGGAGATTGTTGGATTAAAATCCTATTGGGCACATATGTAATTTAATGTACATGTTATCATAAAGGTGGATACAAATTAAAGTGACCAATTTAAAGTATTGTATCATAGGTATCTTATATATTATCATGGTATTTAATGTGTAGATACCGGATTCATAATTTGTTAATTGTTGAGGGGTCGAATAACAAATTATATAAACTTGGAAACCTAATTAGGGTTGTTGTGGTTATGGTCCCCAATAAATAGACGTGTTATCTCTTATTCTGTTTCACCCCCATCTGAGAGAATAACCAAATTAGAGAGCGTCTATTTATTGGAAGACCAAAATACAACTTGGAGATTCTTCGTTCATCGTTCATCAATGGCATCAAGTAAGTAACAATTCCGCTGTTATTTATTTGTGTGTTCCTTTTAATTCATCAAAGCTTTTATAGAAATATGATTTAGGGTTTATTAGTTGTTTAATCCCTAAACTCTAACAAGATCCCAACAGAGACTATCATCTCGATCCTTGTCTTGACACTACCAGGTAGATAAGACAAAGATCTCGGATGTTCAAGCAATCAACTTAACAACCTCATCGAATACGTACGAGGTATTCGAACCAGGATAGTTATTGACTATCATATACTGATACCAATCAGGCTCCTACTCATCATCAACATGGAGAGGCAATCCAGATTGTCCTATAAGCTCAAGACAACCATTGTGTAAGATCTCTATCTCCCTATTTGTTTGACTGTGCCCGACAGTTAATTTTCATTGTTCCAACCCTATCATCTCAATATACATTAACTAATAGGTTTTATTTCTGTGGTTTAGAGCGTCCCTATACTAATCTATAACAAGATCCCTGCCTATATATTTTTTTGACAGGCCTGCCTATACTTTGTTTTGGGGGTTTGTCTTCGAAGACTTATATCAGGCTACTTCGCGTCAGAAAAGAAAAAAAAGTAAATGTCACATGTTAAACAATTGTATTTGTCACGAGTCAAGCAACGTCGACCTTATAAAATTAATTTTCTTAAAATCAACGTTGACCTGGTGACGGAACTTAGATAAACTAATCTTCAGAAAAAGTATATAAAAAGAGCTTCGAAAACTTAAATATGTCTCTCCGTCCAGTTTGAAACCCACACAAAGCTCCTCTTATTTTTTTTTTCTCGAATTGCAAAACAAAACAACCCAGTGTAGGTGATGGTGATGATCATCAAGTCCACCTCAGGTCCACCTCATTGCCGCGCCACCGTTGCTTCCGGTGGACTCCACCGCCTTCCTTCGTTTCCAATACAGTCAAAACACCTTAACCGAGGTAATTACATGAAAAATCATCTGTTCCAACATGAAGTATTAAGTTATTATTCTCGTTAGAAGATTATACTCGAATTACTGGCGTGCTTTTTTTATCGACAAAGCAAATTGAATTAAAAATCCTCTTTTGAGGCGAAAAAAGAAGTTACACTTGATTCAGTTATAGATCATCAAAACAATCCCTGAGCTGATCATAGTCAACTTATAAGGGATGCTTAAGAACCATCATAAGAAAAAGACAACACCTGAAGAAATTAACCGATCCAAACCAAAAAGAACGAGCATTCCTATACAAGGAACCTCAGCATCTCAACATGGGAGGGAAACTGACTAAGGTCTAAAAACCAGATATTACAACCATGGAGCGCAAAATAAATAAAAGAAGGTCTAACACCCGGCTATTACAACCATGAAGCGCACAAGAGAAAAAGTCTTTAACCCGAATTTACCAACCTTTTAGCACAAGATAAACCAAACGAACTAGCATAAGCAGGTAAAACAGTTCCGCGACGATCCACATCCAGTAGGATAAAAGAACGCATCCTACGACCAAAACTGAATCTAGACACTTCCAAAGGTCCGAGAAACATATTAGTTGGATTACTGACATTAGGGGTGGGCATTGGGTGGTTAACCACCCAATAAAACCCTTTACGAACCCAACCCGATATTACCGGTTTGATATATCTTGGAACCAAACCCAACCCAAAAACCAATTTTTCACAGTGAAACCAACCAGTTCACTAACCGGTTGGTTAGTGCTTTTAACCAACCAACCACTTTACTACATGTAAGTACAAATTTAGATATAATAACCATACACATATTTCTATTGCAAGCCAAAACATATTACTACATTCTCCTAAATAGAAGAAAAATTACATATAAGTCATCGTGTTCTATGTTACCAATATGTGTGACACAGAAGAGTGCTCATGGGCCATTCATCTATATCAAATCGGTGGCTATTATGAAGCCACATGTATATGATGAACAGTACCGGTTTGGTTGGTTAACCGATGGTCTGGCGTTTCAAGAACCGACAACCAACCGTTAACTTTTCGGTTCGATCGTTAAGAACCCGCAACCAACCGTTAACTTTCCGGTTTCGGGTTTTCCGGTGCGATTTCCGGTTGGTGATGGTTAGTTTTAGCGGTTTCGATTTTTTATGCTCACCCCTAACTGACATGTTATTATATTATCATATCAATTCATGATAAAAAAAAAATTGATTGTATTGCTGTTTGTCCAAGATCCTATATCACGTGCCTATAAATCTAGGTCTGTGTTAATTAGTCTGCATTTACTACAAGCTAGCAACCCAAGTCTAAAGAAGAGGTTTGGTAAAGAAGTACAATAGCCGACACAATTGTTTCTTCGAAAAATTATAGGATGAATTGGATCTTAATTTTAAGAGTAAATTTTACTCGCTACTTCTAAAAATATTTGGGTTTTATCTCACTATCCTAATCAAATTTTGTTGCGCCTCACTATCCTAACAAATTTTTTAGTTTCAGTTTAATATCTATCGTTAGTTTCTGCCTATTTTTCATCCAAATCATTAAAAGTCCTAAATACCCCTCACTAACACTCAAATTTTCAAAAGCATGCCATTGGTATTCAAAAATTCTTTTTATTTATTTATTTTATATAAATCAGTTTTTTATTTTAAAAAAAATCAGTTTATTCTTAAAAAATCAGATTTTATTTTTTAAATTAGTCTATTTTATAAATTAATATTTTAGATAAAAAATCAGATTTTATTTTTAAAATCATTTTTTATATAAAAAAATAAGCTTTTATTTTTAAAAATCAATTTTTATTTTAAAAAATGAGATTTTATTTTTTTTAAAAATCAGTTTTTTTTAAAGCAGCTTTTTTTTTTCTAAAGAAGGGACATATTTGAAAACTTTTTTTTTTAAAACTGATTTTTTGAAAATAAAATCTGATTTTTAAAAATAAAAACTAATTTTAAAAAATAAAATCTCATTTTTAAAAATCAAAGCTAATTTTTTTTAAAATGATTTTAAAAATAAAATCTGATTTATAAAAAAAATATTAATTAATTTTTAAAATAAAAACTAATTTTAAAAAATAAAATCTATTTTTTTAAGAATAAACTGATTTATGTAAAATAAATTAATAAAAAGAATTTTTGAAAACCAATGGCATCTTTTGAAAATTTGAGCGTTAGTGAGGAGTATTTTGGACTTTTTACCATTTTCTATCTAAAAATGGATGTGAAGTTGACGGCGGGTATGAAAGTGCGACTAAAAGTTTCGTTAGATTAGTGAGGTGCAACAAAGTTTGGTTTGGGAAGTGAGACGAAACGCAAGTATTTTTAGGGTAATGAAGTGAAGTTTACCCTAATTTTAATCTTCACCACAGTTTGTTTGAGTGAGTGACGAAAGTAATGGTATAGTCTTAAAATAAGTGACCTAAAAAAGACGGTTAACAATTAAAATAAATGGAAGAAACCAAAATAAAAGATCTGTATAATGTGGGATTACTGCTAAATAGAAAAGTATCATCATTTCATCGAAGTGTTTTAAAGGTGTCGACAAGAGAATGTTGTCATAGCGACCGAAGCAACCGGTACATCGACTGAATACTATGGAGTAGGGGCGAGTGAACCCTATGATCTGAACAAGCACAAATCGACACTGGACTGTGCTCCAATAGATTACTAAAGCCCACGAGTGACGGTCTGGGCAGCATTGTAACCAGGGACTGAAATGGCTCAATTGGACTATGTATCCTTCCGAGGAGCCAACTAACTTCGTCCCCCTCTGATGATAATAAAAGCCTTTAGAAACGTAAAATTGCTGGTTCCCGATCTAATTGAAGAATGTTACGCCGGTACTTGGTGGAACCGATACCACCCTACGTCTAGTGAGGCGGTGTTGCCAGTCAAGCCCCTACTGGACCACGAGGTCCTCATTGATCGAGGTGAAGGTGCTTGTCGCCCCTCACTGGTAGGTCTGATGCCTCCTCAGACTTCGCAATGCTCTCTTCATCTGTGGGTGGCCCGTCACCACACCCACCCTCAGCCGCCACTACCTGAACCACAGTCAACCAAACTTTCACCAACTTCACGCACTCTCGGGTTCGACGATCTCCACCAGCGAAGGGTGGGTGGAGACCACGATATCCAGGTGATGACGACGCTGGCCAGAAGTACGCAGACGAAGGTCGCATATGGGACGCGTGAGGGAGCGCGTTCCCCTAGGGCCGACAATAACAACGTCCTCACCTTTAACTTTCTTTTAACTAATTAATACATGCTATGATCTTTCAACGTGTAACCAAAAACTCCTGCTTGTACATACCCTTAAGTATCACTGTGGATATAAATGGCTTATATATCCTTATAACAGTCATTTTTTAACTTGATGAACGAAACATTATATGAAATAATAGGTGTACGACCCCAGACAAGATTAAAGAAGGACAAACCTCTCGGTTGTGATTTTGGACTTACCTGCAATGCTATATCCAATTCCAAAGCCAACAAACATGGTATTTTACTATTCCTATATACATATTCACATATTCCATCAGAACTGTATTCCAAACTTCAAAAGTTAACAATTAAATTATCTTATCCATCAATTGGGATCTGCAGAAGTGGTGCCCTTGATCGGGGAAGATGAGATTAAAAGGGAAGCTCTTGATGAGGTCGGTGATCCACACTCATATTGATTTAATATTTTGTGATCAACAGTTATATTTTGTTTATATACCAAATATTCTAAATTTTATTTAAAACGGATTATTTATATCCTATTAAGTTTTCACTACTAAAAGCTTAGTTGAGTGTGAGTGTGATCTTAATTTTTATAAGTAACTCTTTATTCTTATATATTTTCGTTATGAATGCATGTTCAACATATGTTGGTTTTCATTTTATATATTATTCGTTGTTTTTCAATTTTACATATTATATTGGTGCAATACTAGGGTATAGTAACTAACAAGATTAAGGAAGGTATGGAGGTGATCAGATCAATGTTGGAGTCGATGGAAGACGGAGAGATAAGTGTTTCACCATACGACACTGCATGGGTTGCTATGATCCAAGATGTTCATGGGAATAACACTCCTCAATTCCCAACTTGTCTCCAATGGATTGTTGATAACCAGTTTCCCGATGGTTCTTGGGGTGACGATCACATGTTTCTCGCCCACGATAGACTAATCAACACTCTCGCTTGTATTGTTGCACTCAAATTTTGGAACGTTCACTCAGAAAAATGTCAAAAAGGTGCAATCATCAATCAACCAAACTTTAGTTATGTATCACATGTATTAGTTGATATTCATGTGCACATATAACGCGACGAAGTGAATGATATATTGCAGGAATCTCATTCGTCACGCAAAATATATACAAACTCGAGTATGAGAAGAGCGCGCACATGTTAGCTGGATTTGAAGTTGCTTTCCCTTCACTGCTCGAGATGGCCAAAAGCTTAGGCATCGAAATACCTAGCGATTCTTCCGTTTTGGAACAAATCTATGCCAAGAGAGATTTGAAACTCTCAAGGTAAGAGTGAGGATATCAATCGTAACATTAATATAAGGATTGGAACCAGCAATCTCGTACGTAGCTAAGAATGTAAGTACATTAAAACGTATAGGATGGTTGGGTTTCTTGGGCTGCAAGTCAGCCATTTTTGGGTTTTTTGGTGTTGCTTGCACTGTAAGTTTAAATTGTTGGTAGATTGTTATTGCTTAGCCATCAAGCCACCAATAGGTTGGGTAGTTTTTTGTCGTGTTTTCAGTTTTTGTGAGTGTAGTATTTTCCGAGAGTTGTTCTCTTAGTCATTTCTTTATTTCAAAGAATTAGTCCATCAATAAATACTTTTGCTGATAAATTTTTTTAACACGTATAGGATACCTAAGGAAATGATGCACGAAGTGGCTACAACATTGCTTTATAGCTTGGAGGGGATGGAAGGACTGGATTGGGAACGAATCGTGAAGTTGCAATTCGAAGAAGGCTCATTCTTGTTCTCTCCATCCTCCACTGCTTATGTGTTCATCCACACCAAAGACGAGAATTGCTTGACATACTTGACCAAACTTGTGCAGAGATTCAACGGTGGAGGTACTAAATTTGTATTTCCGACACTAGACCTAATTGCAAATAAATAATGTGACATGTTACTTGTGTTTTTCAGTACCTAATGTGTATCCGGTGGACTTGTTCGAGCGCATATGGGCTGTTGATCGTCTGCAACGGTTAGGCATTTCTAGGTACTTGGGGCCACAAATTTGTGAATGTATCAACTACGTTAAGAGGTACACTAATGACCACAAATTTAGCTATGCACGTATTTAAGTTTAGTTTATGCTCATTTGAGTTTTGTAAGTAACATGCACATTCAAACTAATTTCAGATATTGGACAGAGAAAGGTATTTGCTGGGCAAGAAATACAAACATTCCAGATATTGATGACACTGCCATGGCGTTTCGGCTTCTAAGACTTCACGGCCATCAAGTCTCCGCCGGTAATTTATGCATCATTACCTTTCCGAATTCTTATATGTAATACCTTTCAAGTAAGAGCTGGAACTTTCATGCAAAGTTGTTGGTACTTAAATGAAAAAGGACTAGTACTTACGTAAAAAAAAAGGTTGGTATCTTAAATACATGGGTGTTGGTACTTTTTATACGTTGCATGCTGCTTAACAGGCGTTACAATGCGGTCAGACAAACAAGAAAAATTTGTGTTATTTACAAAACTGCCACCACGCACTCTTAGATCTGAACCACCAGATTACGGAATCTAAGAATTCTAATTTGTCTGAAATTTGCACAATAAAGAGTGGTTTGTATTTGACAGTATACATGTGTGATAATTTTTATGTACAAACCACTTATTATATTGGAAGAACATAAATTTCCTAACAATTAACCATAAATTAATAACAATACTTCTTGTCTTTTTGTGTGTGTGTTATAGATGTGTTCAGGAACTTCAAGAGAGGCAATGAATTCTGTTCCAGTTATGGCGGAGATTCAAGTTTGGCAGTGACCGAAACGTTGAGTCTCTACCGGAGTTCTCAGATGGCATTTTCCGGAGAGGACATCCTGAAAGAAGCGAAACAGTTTGCATACAAATCTCTGAGAGATAAACAGGCTTCAAATGAGTTATTTGACAAATGGATAATAGCGAAGAACTTGCCCGGCGAGGTATATATGAAGTCGTTTTAGAAAGTGATGGTGAAATCTCCATATATACATGACATAACCTTGAATTGTGTAATAATATTACAGGTCGGATATGCATTACATGTTCCGTGGTATGCAAGTCTACCTAGAATAGAAACGAGATTCTACCTAGAACACTACGGTGGAGAAGACGATGTGTGGATTGGCAAGACCCTTTATAGGTTTAATTCCCGTGCACGTTAATTTAATTATGCAAGTCGACATGAATAAATAATCTGTTTGAATGTATTCAGGATGCACTACGTTAACAATAACACGTACTTGGAGGTCGCAAAACAAGACTACAATTATTGCCAATCACTACATAGGCGTGAATGGGACATCGTCCAGGAGTAAGTAGACAAATACATATGTGCCCAATTCTCTTTCATTAACGTTCATCGTATGTGATACATTGATATTGATACGTGACACAACAATACGAACAATATCGAATAGGTGGTACACCGAATTTAAGCTTGGAGATTTTGGGGTTAGCAAGAGGACACTTCTGCGAGCCTATTTTGTTGCCACGGCCAATATTTTCGAGCCAGAAAGGTCGAAAGAGAGACTTGGATGGGCAAAGACTGCAGTCTTGATGGAGGCCATACGCTCGTATTCTGACCGGGAAGCAACTTCAAGTGACAAGAGGAACTCTTTCGTCAGTGAGTTCCTCAACCATGCTGACAAACATGTGAATAATGTTCGTGCGAACACAAGGTAATTATGAGGGATGATGACAAAATTATATCGTGTTCTGTAAACTATATATTTATTTTGTAGTAAGTTTTGTAACAAAATAAAGATAACAGTAACAATCTGCAATCAATTTATGATTACTTAATTTATTATAATTCAAAAATTAATATCGTTTTTGCAGGGAGTATTGGGATACGACAGAGGTAGGAAATAAGAGATTGGTGAGCATATTGGTTACAACCATAAACCATATAGCGACCGAACAAGACATGGGCCAACGTTTACTTGATGCTGTAAGAATTGGATTTAAAACGAAAATCGTTGTTTTCTGATAGTATTTCTAAAGCTCTCATTTTTGGCATAACAATGAACAACAGTGGAGAGATTGGTTGGCAAAATGGGAAGGAGACAAATATGAAGGGGAAGCTGAGCTATTAGTTCATACCATAATTTATACATCTGGAAACTCATCACTGTTACAAGAGATTTCTCATCCTCACTATAAGTCTCTCATTGCCCTCACAAACTCGGTCTGTGATCAACTTCGTCTCCACCAGAAGGACAAGGTATGCAAATGCAATGACGAGAAAGAAGATGATAGTGATGAAGACAATGATTATATGGCGAGTTGCATGACAACAGAAGAGATAGAGAGAAAGATGGAAGAAGTAGTTGAATCAGTTGTAGACAACTCCATGAACCACATTGATCCCCAAGTCAAGCACATAGTTCTTGCAGTGGCAAAGAGTTTCTACTACACAGCCTTCTTCTCCGACAGTATGATCAACACTCATGCTGCCAAAGTCCTCTTTCACAAAGTAGATTGATATAAAGCTCTTGCAATGTATTGGTGTTTGTCCAGGCTCCTTGGCTCATAACATTTTGGCTCTGTCGTGCATTCACTAGATGTTGATATGGTGTGTTATGCAATTATATCACACGTCTATAAATCAAAGTCTATGGTAGATATGCATTTACTGCAAGCTAACGTCACGTGTTATACAATAAGATAACATGCTTCCAAACCCAAGTCTACGGTAGCTGCTTGGTAAAGGACAAGAGCCGAGCCAATTCTTTCTTTGACAAATTAGAAAGAGTTTCTCTCCCAACTACATAACCCCTCTTCTCCATCAACGACGCCATAATCTCGTGGAGTTTGGATAGAGGTGATATGATCTTCTTCTGAGGTAATGTGTGGATCGGTGAAACCCTATTGAGGGTCCGGTTCCCCTTAGATTTTTTTCGGACGGTAAATAGAGAATGTAAAGTGGCTGATTTTTGGGTTGATCAGGGTTGGTCGCTTGAGTTTAGGAGGGGTCGGGGTGATTCGGAAAGGGAGGAGGCAAAGGCAATTGCGACAGTTTTGGATCCTTTTATTGTGGCGCCTGATTTGCAGGGCTTTTCCATCTTAGGTGTTTATTTTTTATTTATGGAGGAAGAAGTTGTTGTGCCGAGCCCTGGGCATCGATTTTATGGATTTCTAGAATGCCACCTAAGCATTGTATGTTGGCTTGGCTAGCGGCTCAGAAGGCTCTCCTTAGATCGGTTTTTCTTGAGGGTCGTGGTGCCCATATGACTATTAATCAGATGTTCTGTCCGTTTTGTTTGGCGTCTATGTAGATTTCTGATCATCTTTTGTTTCACTATTTTGTGTCTTGGTGGATTTAGGGTAAGGTTTGGGGTTGGTGGGGTATTGTTTGGGTGATGCTGAGGTCATTTAAAGATGCTTTGGTTTTTTGGAGGGGCTTGGGTTCTCATCATTGATAGAAATCATGGATTCGAGTCTCTTGTAACACCATTTGGTAGTTGTGGATTTTGAGGAATGGAAATGTGCTTAACAGGATGATAAAGAGTAGGGACTCGGTGTTCAAGAAGATTCCGCGACATTCTTTTAGTATATTATGGCAGGCTAACTCCCTTAGATCAGGATGTTCTTATGGGGATTGGTGTAGGCATCCCGGGTGGTGTCTTCGGTTAGGGAGGAGACGATCCCATGTTTGAGTAGTCATTTTGTGATGGTTTTGCAAGTCCAGAGAGTTTATGTTTAGGAGTCATTTCAGGTTACGCATGTCCTCATCTAGGTCTGGCGAGTACTCATCCCCGAGGACGTTGAGGGACGATCTACTTCAATGTATCCCATTGGGTGAAGGGGCGCGGATTACTTAGTCATTCTGAGACCAGAGGATTCACCTTTTCTACCCTGAGGTATTGTTCGTTGGTATGGATGAGGCTCCTGGTAATGGTCTCCTAAGAAACCGTTCTCTGGTCTGGTGGTGTTTTAGATTGTTTTCAGGTCTTGGACCCTTAGCTCTTTTTAAGAGTTCTTATGTTATCGTTCTTTACCTTTCCCTTTTCCTTCTTTGAATAATTTTTTATCAATAAAATTTTCAAGCTTATAAAAAACTAATCATCGTTCATGGACGTCGTCGGTAGTGACCTTTCTTCACCTTCCCCTTCCTCCATCCCCCAACCCCCTTTCTTCATTATTGTACTACTCTGTCCCTTTCTTCTCGACCTCTTACTCGTTTGATTCTTTTTCTTTTAGAGCTATTGGGACCGTCGCCAGAGTTATTAAGAAATCTTGGCCTCTTTCCCAAGTTATTTTGTTCGTGAGTGTGTCCTTTTCCCGGCAGTACACCAGTTACTTCTGGTGCTTCTCTAGTAGTGCTGGCCACAGCAAGCGGCACTGGCACAAATCTGCCTCTCCACCTCGGTTAGATCTACTCGACAATTTTCGGTAGATCTGCTCATCGAGTTCCTAATGTAAGAACCGCCCCCGGTCGATCCCGGTCGAACTGGAGGTTTTGGGCGAAAGTTGACTTTTTGCCGGAAAAGTCAACCGATGACTCCGGAAGTCATTCGGGACCTTTCCGGGGCCCAAAAAGCTTAGCCGTCGTTACAGTTAGCTTAGTTAGGCCGTTTCCTTTCAATTGGCTGTAATTGTGAAAAAGTTAACTATCGGTCATTTTCGGGTCAAACATCGGTTAATTAAGGACTAAAGCTAATTAATTAGAAGTGCTGGTTTCTAATTTGATTAGAGATGGTCCCCACATGGTCACTTGTCCATGTTGGCTTGAGGGAGAAGAAAGAGGGTAGGAATAACCCTTTTACCCTTAAAAAGTGGGCATGAAAGACCTTTGAGCATGGGGGTATTTTGGAAACTTCCCCTTTAGGGTATATGACTCACTGTTGGAGCATTTCAACCATTATTGTATTGGTGGCCGAAATTGAGAGATAGAGGAAGAAGAAAGGGAGTTTTAGTAGCTTGAAGAAGAAGAAGAAAGGAGGAAAAATGGTGTCTTTAACCCATTTTCTACCCAAATCCTCCCATTTTCACTAGTTTCTTCACCTATCTTCCATTCTCAATATAAATCCCCAACCCTTTTTCGTTTTTGTTGATTTTGGTTCATGGGTTTTGAGGAGAAATGATGAACTTGGTTGGAGTTTGAAGCTTTGATGGTGGTTGATGATTTTTGGAGAGGAAAAGGAGTTAGATGATTGATTTCATTTGGTTTTGAGTAGTTTTGATGAAACCCATTAACGGTGTTGAAGTATTGGAGATTTTAGGGACTGATTTGGAGGTTTGGGAGTTCATCACTGGTGGTTTTGAAGAGAAATTCGTGGAAAACGAAGGAGGAAGAAGGGCTGTCTGGACCGGCACGGAACGCCGCACGGAACGGGCCAGGTTCCGGCACGGAACGCCGCACGGACCGTGCCTGGTTCCGGGCCGGTGTACTGCACGGGCCGGGTCGGGTACCGGGCCGGTGTGCTGCACGGGTCGGGTCGGGTACCGAGCCTGTAAGTCGTAAAGTCATAAGTAATGCTTATATAGACAAGAGACCCGCACCTCGTGCGTCTCACACAGAAATCAAAGGTTCGATCAAGTACAAGGACGTTCACGCGCGTCTCACAAGTCACCCAAAGTTTACACCTCTCACACTTAGTAGATATATATACTCATATATAATAGCACACAAGTTCGCATCTCTATGCGTCTCACAACAACAACCAGCGATTTAAGCAATCAACCACCGACTCCCACAGGAGGGTTTTAACTCAAGCACACCACACAAAGCACAAATCAACAGGCATACCCCTTGCTCGGGTAACCTTTCACAAAGAGGGGTTTAGCACTTAACATAATTCAATTCAACAATCACCCTTAACCCTTTCATCCCTTCCATAGGTTCCCACTTCTTAACTTTTACCCAAACCTTTTCATGTCGATCTCATGTTGTCACAACCCGATTCAGGCGTCCCCGAACCTCATTGTAACAACTTGACATCAAACCATCACGCTTGACTACAGTGGTGCCCCTGAGTCAGCCCGTGATAGTACAATCATTTCAGTTCTATCGAAAATTCGGCATGACCCATTCGTAATTTCCCTTAACCCTCCGCTTAAGCGGGACAATTACCAACACAAATTCACAAGACAAAAGTACGCAGAGTTCTCATGCTCGGCCAAAGACACCACACAGTCAATAAACGGAGTTCTCGTGCTCCTAAAGTACACAACGCAATCAATAAACGGAGTTCTCGTGCTCCCAAATACTACGGGGTGCTCGTGCCCCAAACTCGCCACACACGGGCACACGGGGTTCTCGTGCCCCAAATCTCGCCACACACGGGCACACGGGGTTCTCGTGCCCCACCAACATTCTCAACACAAACGCTATACGGGGTTCTCGCGCCCCACCCAACACTCAATACAAACACACATGGAGTACTCATGCTCCAGAAAAGCGGTCAACCACAAGTCAACACTTGAACAAGACCAAACTACAACTTGAAAATTTTCGAAATGATCCACCAAAATGGCAACACCACCAACCGCTGGCTCACTCTACAATGAATGCTTAGCGGGTCGATCATCGCCCGTTAATCCAATTCCGATCTCAACCAGTCGGCTTCACCGATCACTAGGGAGAGGATACCAATCAAGTAATGCAAACATTGTAGTGTAAAGATTTCATTTAGGACAACATTAAGGCAACTCATGACTCATGTCGTTCCAACTCTCTGCGTCAATGTTTCCAAATCGCGTCACTGAGTATCACGACTCAGATTCCCTAACTCTACCCACCTAATTGACTTCGGTCCGAGGTTTGAAAATCAGTTCACAAGACACCTGTTTCAAATGAAACCAGGCTCTGATACCAAATTGTCACGCCCCAAATCCGGTTCTTGCCCGGACTCGAGGCATGACTAGTATAAAACGATTAAAAGACGATAACTCAACCGTAACTTCCTGAAAATCTCCAATATAAAACTCAAATCCACATAACTCAATTTAAAACATAAATAACCCTCCAGGGGTGTAATAATAATCCTCCAACAAGGTTTGTTCAAAACTGAAATGAAATGAAAACGAAGTCTCTACAGGACACCCACACCAAGAAGCTCCCGAGCCTCTACTCCTCAAACAAGCCTGTAATCACAACAATAAACTCATAGGGGTGAGCTTGCGCTCAGTAGGGAAAATACATAACATGGTGGACTTTAAACTCAATAATTTCATCAGCAAAGTCAACAAGATAAATCTTAACAATCACAGGCAATAGGTAAACCGACCAATGCCGTGGCACATGAAGTCACCACCCTCCGATCCACATATGATGTGTCCTCTCGGATTTTCCCTCCAATCCAGAGGAGACGCATATCATTGAGGCTACCGAAAACAACCCTTCGGGGCGCATATCGTCGGGATTCTCATAAACGTCTCCAAAGAATTTTATGTCCTCGGGAACCAAGGTATTACTCCCATAGGAAGCATACACTTGGGCAATTCAATAATAATCAAATAATAATTGAGCACACACTCAAACCGAAACACGAAGCAATCCATTCCCAACAAACACCACTTCACTGTCACACATAGCTCACGCATCACCGTTTCACCACAACACACAGCACACGAATCACATGGTCACAACACACGAATAGCACAATCACGACTTACCGTTCACTTACCAATTACGACCCATCGGGGCATCGATCACCTGATTGCACCGCTCGGTACAACCAGTCATACTCGATGCTCCAAACAACCCTTTAAGGAAATCAAGCAATCATTCAAATACATCCAACAGTCAAATACGAGTTCAATCAACCAATCATGAAAAGCTTCAAACGAGCATTCAAATATGCAATTTAACTAGTTCCATTAGACTCTTTAGCCTATCCACTAAGCAACCAACTAATCCGAGGGCTTTGCCAAGGCCGCTCTACCAGTAAAACAATTCCCAAGTATTGAAAGCGAGTTACACTAGTGATTGACATCCTAATCATTCACCACTAGACATTTTCGGTTATTAGTAATTGAAGGACAATTATTCTAGTTATTCGCATCCTATAGGCATTTCTAGGACCTTTCCAATTTTATTAGCCTAACATGCATACTAAGCATCATAAACGAGGAGTTAAGACTTTCCCTACCTCGTGGTCTTCCTCTAATACTCTGTTGTCAAGCTCGGTAGCCACGACTCCGTTCTTCACACGGTTTCCGGCGTGATCTTCGTTCTTCTAGCTCGGGTCCAAGCCCTTGATCTCGGGCGAAGTCCCGTCTAGATTTGACAAAGCAAAGTCCAATCAATAAAGATAAAAGTCCAAAGGTCCTCTGATTTAACCAAGAATTTCCCGTTCAAAATCTCACCTTGAGTTCGTTAAACCGGTTAATTAAATCTGATTTTAAAACAGTTTCCTTTACAGTCCGGTTGACCCGGATCCGAACCTGAACCCGATCCAGACCCGGTCCTGAAGTCCAACTGGGCCCAAGGCCCGAGTCCACAATGGGCCAAGGCCCGTCTTCTGTTCTGTCTGACCCGAGGCTCAACGTCCGAGTTGGAGGCCCAAGCTTCACAGATCTGGTCTGAGTGAAGGGTGGCTTGGGTTGGCTCCGGCGAGGGTTCCGACGGCGGACGACGGACGGTGGTGGGAAGGGCCCGAGTGGGTTCTCGCCTCTGGCGACGGCGTCAGGGAGCTCCGGCGAGTAGGGGACGTCGTCAGGGCACTTGGACGGACTCATCTGTCCAGATCCGTTCACCGGGAACGCTCGCTGGAGTTAGAACTCCAGATCCGGAGCTCGAAAGTTCCGACGACGTCCTCCAGTGACAGCCGACCCTCAAAACGCGCTCGGAGGTCTCGATTCTCTGGTAGATGACGATGAGGGAGGTGAGACGGATGAGAGAGGAGCTTCCCGGTGCAGGGAGGAGGTGCGGCGAGCTTCGATTTCACGGCGTCGGTTCGAATCGAAGAGAAGAGGGCGGCGAGGGTTTTCTATGGGTTCTCTGGTTTGGGCTTTGTCGAGACGAAAGCAGAAGGAGAAGAGGAAGGTGGTGAAGGGTTTGACGGAGGTGAATGGACGGAGGAGGGAGGAGCTCGACGACGAGGCTTTGGATCGTGAGCTCGAGAGCGAACAAGCTGAGGAAGAGGGACCCTCGAGAAGCGTGCTTGAAACTGATGTAGTGGGCGGCTCCTCAGTGTTTTTGTACGTAGGGTTTGGCTGCACAGGCACTGGGCCGGTTCACGCGTGGGCTCAGCTGGAGCCTGAGTTGGGTCGGTTTGTTCCAGGATTCCCCTTAGCCCAAAAAATCCCTTTCCCTTTTTTTTTTTATTTTCCTTCTCCAAATTCACTCGTTGCAAAAACCCACCTTGACGTTTCGATTTTCAATTAAAACCCTTTAGAATTTACGTGGGGTTTTACAGATGTTGTGTGGTCCGGTACGATATAAGTGGGTTGTGTGCAACCGGTGATGTTGAGGAACCGCCGTACGGGACTTGTGTTGTTCTGTTGTGTATCGTATGCTTGATGATTGGTTGTGTGCGATGTTTAAGTGTGGTTATGGTATTGTGAGAGTGTTTAGTGGTTGGTAATTCCCGTGGACATTGTTAGTTGTTATGCCTTACTAGTATGCCCTAATTGGACGGTTACTCGTGGTGGTGAGCGGTTGTTCATAACCTTAACTACTTTTCCTACTGAGCAAAAGTTCACCCCTTTATCTTGTTGTTACAGGCCTTGAGCGGGATCTGTGCCAGCAGGATTCTCGGCGCTTGGGAGCCAGCGAGGGTCTTGTCTAGTTGTCTAGAGATGTACTGTTTATTTTGAACTAAATACTTTATTACTGGATTTATGAGTTGTTGACTCATTTTATCGGATTTTTGGATTTCGGAGTATTATTTTAGAACTTATTTCCTCTGAATTGCTTTAATTATTTATTACTTTAAATTCACGTCTCGGATCCGGTCAAAACCTAAGCTCTTCGAGGTGTCGGACCTAAGATTTTGTTCCCATGCCCGGCTTGCCGTCTGAATTTTGTCTCGTTCTTGGGCTCCATGTGTCCGGTCTTGGGCGTGGAGGGGTGAATATTTGGCCGATGGTGTGCTTTTGGAAAAGCCCAATGTGTGAGGTAGTCGTCCCAACGTTCTTTTTGTTGGAGCTCGTCGTGGTCGTGGAGCTGTTCGTCGGACCACGTTCGAGGTGGCTCCTGGTTACTAATTTACTATACAGGGGCAGACTCCTACTCTTGACTGTACCTTACTCCTTACGACGTTTCTACGGAGAGCTTTCGTTTTCTCCGAAGACTTCTTCTAGATCTAGTATGAGACGCGTTTCTTGACCTGCCTAGTCTTAAATCGTCGTGGATCTGTTCTCGTCATTCGGTCGCGTTCGTGGTTCTCTGCTCCTTCATATGCGACTCATTTTAGATATACCATGGGAAGCGTTTCTTGACCTTTTGGGTCATTGGTTCCTTGTGGATTTAGTGTCGTCCCTCATCGTCGTAGATGGTAAGGTTCTCGTTTTATCCTTTCTTTATATGTTAGTTGATGAGAACCTTCTCATACCCTAGATTTAGACTCATACAACAGAGAGCGTTCTCACACAAGAACCTTAGCAACAACGCCACTCGACAAAGAGTGTTACAACACCAACAACAAGGGTCTAAAACCTATACCCAGATACATATAACAAAGCAAACATAAACAAACTAAAGGTCTAAAACCCTCGTTTAACAAATATGAAGAACAACAATGGGTTGTAAAGAAACAACTTGATTAACCCAACATGAAGCCCACCCTAAACAACCCAAAGTCCAGAGCCCCAAAACAAAAAAGAAAAGACGAAAGGAGAAGCACTACCCTCGAGAGGTCAGAGGCAGACCAACAACGAGCCACACCCACCTCGGGTAGTGAAGACCTCGAGCCACAAACCCAGCTGTGATTCCGAAACTTCCAACAGAAGATGAGTGACAACTACCCAGCATTCCTCGCAATAGTACACGACGATTGGCCGTCCACCAAACACCTACCTCCGACCAATCCCGTGCCGATCAACCAGAACGAGAGATTCACCAAACAGATAAAACACTGATTCTCTCGGCCATCTATTACCAGAGAGGTAAAACAACTCCAGCCAACACTGGGAGGAGTTATAGAAGAGGAGGACCAGTATCAAAGAGATACCGAGCAAAAAGATGTAACTCGCAATTCTAGTACACAGGTTACCAGGGAAACGAAACCAGTCCCAACACCCAAAAACCCCAATAAAGAACCCAAAGGCCGCTGGCCAACACCGAAAACGCTGCCAGTCCGTAATCTCTGAAGACATAGAAAACGAGGAAGAGAATGGAATAGAACCATATCTGAAAGGAGGAGATCTCACGAACCACCAGGAGCTTGAAGCGACCAAGGACCCAAAACCGATCTTTAGGCGAACGAGAAGCGTGCACCGAATATTAGCCCCGACCAAAACCCTCTCAAAACTTCCAACCAAAGCCAGACCCCTTATTAGAGACCAACTCGCTCCGAAGAAGCCCAGAACACCTCAACATGACTGAGAACAAGAGAATGAAGAGAGGAGAAGGGTCATGAACTACCCGACACAGCACCACACAAAGCCCAAAAACATATCCGAGGGAGGAGGTAATGGGGAGGTCAGATCCAACACCGAGGAGAGTAGACTTGGTCCCAAGAGTGCCGGATGTGAAGAGGAGAGACAGAGAATCAAACCACTAAGCAGAGAAAAACCAAAAGAAATGAGAAGAATGGGAAAAACGAGGGAGGACGAAAAGTAAACAAGCACAACCAGCGGTGGCTCCCATGGCCGAAGCCACGGTGGCCACCACCGACAACTATGAGGAAGAAGAGAAGGTTGAGTGAAGAGAGAGGAGAGAACGTTTAATGTTAAAAAAGGATTACTTATAAACCTAATTGATTTCTAGACAAATAGATTTTGAACATTAGCACCTTGAAACCCATAATAGATGAGAATACAAAATAGGGATGGTAATATTTAGGGATAATTCCACCTAAGTATCCTAAATATTTCATATTTCATTTAGAGTACCCTAAATTTTTTGTCACATTAGTACCCTAAACTTTTATTAATTCATTTAGAGTACCCTAAATCTTTTTTGTGTCACCTCAGTACCCTAAACTTTCATTAATTCTATTTTAGTACCCACTGTTAAATTTCCATATGATTTTCCATCCAAAACATGTAAAATGACCATAATAGTCTTCACTAACAACCAAATTTAGGGTAAAGTTAACGGTGGGTACTACAATAAAATTAATGAAAGTTTAGGGTATTGAGGTGACACATAAAATATTTAGGGTATTCTAAATGAATTAATGAAAATTTAAGGTATTGAGGTGACACAAAAAAGTTTAGATTACTCTAAATGAAATATAAAAGATTTAGGATATTGACGTAGAATTATCCCTAATATTTAGCTAAGTACATTTGACCAAATAGAGACGAAGGTAACTATTTCATTAGCAGACTCTGAACTTGATCATCTCATTTTTGTTTTGATAAAAAGAAGGGATTGTATTGGTGTTTGTCCAAGCTCCTTGGCTCATAACATTTTGGTTCTGTCGTGTATTCACTGGATGTTGATATCATGTGTTATGCAATTATATCACATGCCTGTAAATCTTTTTTTTAAAACGGGTAACTGGAGATTTTCATTAATGCCAAATGACAATCAAATAGGATGAGGCGTGACCGTCTCGGGTTCCAGATATTTGTCTGGGCCGACCGTAGCAAGTCCGGCGCTCATAGACCAATAATATTAGCCCACTTGAACTCGTGGGCAAAAACTCAAGACAACTCCCTACCATCGTCTCAACATAACGAAACATGAAATGTAAAACCCTAAACAACGCAAGAAATGAAATGTTCCAGAAGCAAAGCAAATAACGAGAAAACAGATAAAATAACTGAGTTGTTGTTGCAGACTGCCCGGGACCTCCCAACACTGGCTGTCCCGGGTCTGTAGGTATAGTCCGACATCGACTCCACCCACCCCTACCGGGTCGGGTCATCCCTGCATCGGAGGCTTCCCTGCCTCCGTCTGCTGCACCTGGTCCTCTTCAGTTGCGACCAGAATCGCGCCCGGTTTGTCCTTTAGAGCCAAAGGACGCGGTGACATCCGAGGGTGTTGCACCGGAAGAACCAGATCCCGGCCGAACAACGGTGGAGGGGCATCGGCGGCGCGCTGGACAGAGGTCACCATGCGGTGGACAACCTCTGCAAGGGGGTGGATCTGATCGGACGGCTTCATTTCCGGTCTGTGGAGACGAGGGATGGAGATATCTGGCGACAGCTAGGTAGAGATGACCGTGAACGATGAAGGGATGGCGGCGGGGGCTCTGCAGGCACGACGACTATGGTAGAAAGCTCGTGGAAGGCAGCAGTTATCCCGGCTGCGTGGTTGTCAGCGGAGGCGGAGTGGAGGGAGGAGGTTGCAAGAGTGGTAGAGGTGAAGGGAGGGTAGAAGGCGATCAGAAAAATGGAAGCGACGGCTACGACGTTGAACCCTAAAAGGGTTAAAGAGAAACCTCTGAGAGGTTGTGCGGAGAATCAGGTTTGACCATGCAACTTTAGCTTGGCTTTTTGGTAATTAATTACATGCCTATAAATCTACTTCTATGTTAGGTGTGCATTTACTACAAGCTAATGTCACGTGTTATACAGTAAGCTAACATGCTACCAAATCCAAGTCTATGGTAAAGGTTTAGTAAACAAGGACAAGAGCATATAATTATTTCTTTGAAAAATTAAGTGGACGTGGAGTGAATTACGTGTTTCCCGACTTTATTTTATTCTTCACCCATGAGTTAAACATGATGTATTTGGAAAGATGACAGAGCTCTTTTTTTTAATTAGCGAATATAAATTTGAATTAAAACTTCTAACGAGGTATGAGAAGAGTACAAACTAGTTTAACTACATACTTAAAAGTGAAACTACAAAATGATACGGACTCAAACGCTGGTAGGACAACACAGCCTCATATGAATACCAACAAAAAAAACTATACAAAAATCAATGTCAAAGGTCGAAACCATAGGTGTAACTGCCCACTGATGGTGGCTCTATTCTCACTCTTCCGTCAACGTTCTACCATACCTCTTGATTTCTCTTAATTTCTGTCTTTTGTTCCTTTTGGGTTGAAAATTGGTGAAATCAATTAAAATCTTACCGAGGTAGAAAATCTTGAGAAGAGCATATAAAAAGAGGTCGCAAAACTTAAAAATGTCTCCCCAAAGCTCCTCTTATTTTCTCTCGAATTGCAAAACAAAAAGATTGTCGTGGATCTATTCTCGTCGTCCGGCCGTGTTCGTGTTTCTCCGCTCCATCATAGGCGACTCATTTCTGATATACCGTGGGAAGCGTTTCTTGATCTTTGGGGTCGTTGGTTCGTTGTGGATCTGGTCTCGTCCCTCGTCGTCGCAGATGATAAGGTTCTCGTTTCATCTTTTGCTTTATCTGTTAGTTGTTGAGAACTTTCTCATACCCTAGATTTAGACTCGTTTCGATTTCCTCTATTTTCCAACACATTTGTTGGTGGGGCCGTCAATTTCTTTAGGTGTTGGCCTCTAACGATAGTTCATGGTCTATGGGCCACTGTTGAAAATCGAGAGGTTACTATTTCTTTAGGTTTTGAGTTTCGGTGATTCTAACCGACGGTCTATCTCTATTGTTCAACTGTGTCGACCGTCAGCGTGTTAGTGTCTTACAACTCTTTAAGTTGGGGATCCGATGAGATATAGTGTTTTCTTCAAGTTCGGGTAAGGTTTAGGGTGTTTTGAGTGGTGGTCGGATATATTTTTTTGGGCTTCATGGTTGATAAATTATGATTGTAAACCTCCTTTTCTGTGAGCTTCATGGTTGCAAAATTCGGGTTCTATATTTTCTTTTAAGCTTGTTTATTATGTGCTTAATATTTGTAAAATATGGGGTGTTTGGACTTATTCTCTTAGTTTTCCCCTTGTTGGGTTTGTTTGAGCTAACAGAGCGTTGAACTCAATGTTCTTCTCTGTATTTGTTTGTTTTTTGGGTTGCAAACCAGGTTTGATCCCTTGAACGGATTTTGTCTTCTGGTACGAGGTGCCCCTGGAATTTTCCTGATTTTACCTTTAAGGTACGTCCTTCGACCTCTGTTTTCTTTTCGAAAACAAGGTCCTTTATTTCAATTAGCATTGGCTGATAAAAAAGGTTACTTAGAAATGCACAGGTGGATTCTGTTGATGTGTGCGACCATCGTCACGCTTAGGGTTGTTCATAATTACCTTCTCTTTTACTATCTTTCTTCCTCACCTCACTATCTTTGTCACATCTCCTTCATCTCCGGAATCTCTCGCATCTCCTCCCAATCTGATAAAGGTTGATTTCAGGGTACAACCCTCATAGAGATAGAGTGTTTAGGTATTCTTCATGGAACTGCCGCGCCTCCGAAATATGGGAAGAGCACATATATGCCTCTGCCTCTCCCATTTTCCCACCTTTCTCTTCCATCCTTCCTTGGAATCAAACTATCTCCACGTTCACGCTATTTGTGCAACAGGAGGATTGATGGACTCATGGCCCTTCACAAGCAGTTAGGGATGATATCCCTCGTTCGGGAGGAGGGTGACAATGAGGTTACTCTGGTATCGGTGGGACCTGAAGAGGCTGTGTCCGCGTTGACTTGTGTGATGAGTTGGAAATGGGGTTTGTCCGACAACTACCCGACTTTCATGAGATAAAGCTAGCCGCCCTTATACCAGGGTTGGCCCTATCACTTAGTCAAATAGGAAACTTCTTAAGTCCACATTTATGAGAAGGTCACAATTTTTAGTTTGGCCCTAAAATTACATATCTAATATAATTCTAACAAAAATACTTTTTTATAAAGATCTAATGAAAATACTTGTGAGTTTTACAATCATGATCTAATAATTAATATAATTTCATTTACAATATGATTATGGAGATTTTATGGACATACGTGGAAGGTAAGGGAAGAGGGGGGCCCAATCAGGTGGGACCAAGGACGCCTCCACGGCATCAGGAAAAGGGGAGGTATGGTGGTCAGGGGGAAAGGGAAGAGGAGATACCGGTAGGATGGAAACCACGTGATCCTTCACCATCGCTGTCTGGAAAGAAAAGGGCGGAGAGGGATGAGGACCCTGAGGGGGTAGAAGGGTCATCGGCGTCTGATGGGGCGTCACATGTAGCGGCAGGGGGCTTCAAGCACCCCCGCCTCCAGGAATGAGTGCTAGGGGGCCCAGGGAGGGGTTGGTCGACTGTACCTTCTCTTTGGAAAATTGGCGGCAGTGGTACTGCCAATAGTCGATAAGTTACTTGCCTACCATTTCGGGGTCAGCAATCCCGCGTTCAGGAGCCCTACCACTATCAGTCAAGGGAGGACGATGCACGCTGACTTACCGGGGGAGTAATCGGTCCACCACTGCAAAGTTATCATCTGATCTGCTCGATCAGTTTCTTATGGTTGGAGCATACTGTGTCGGTGTCTCTAGATGCTACCGCAGTCCCACCCCTCCGACCGCCCTTATGCCCATGAGCAACATTTACTATTCAACACTTGTCTTTCAGTTTTATGTTAGTTTCTTGGTTTGTATGGTGCTATCCGTATTAGCGGTCACTAGAATGCTTTAATTAATAATATCATCTTTCTGCCTCAAATTTTTTTTTATGGAGATTTTGTATAATTAAATTTTCGTAATTCAACCAACATATTTCTTCGAAATTTAACATGAATAAAAATTTGTCTAACTTATGTTAATAGCTGGGTTTTGATTTATAATTTATACCTTTTCCTAGATATTTTTTCCGTACTTCAAATTAACTTGCACTAAAACTTCTACAAATCTTTGGATTTATAGTTAAAAATCAGTCTCAATTTACTATTCTTTTTTTTATCAGAGAGAAATAAATATTATAAACGAAGAAATCTAAAAAAAGCAGAGAATCCAATCACTCGAGAACGATTTTGGACTAAGGCACACCTAGCAAAAGCAGAAAAGAGGATTACACTCAGGAGACCCCGTAGGGGCTAGAAACACGGCTACTATAATGAGAACTCAACGTTGCTTCAATTTTCTTGAAGTGTTCCTCTGCCGAACCTCTATAGAAGACCCCCAAGCTTTCCGCAAATCTCGCCACAGTGTGGGTAATACTCTCTCCTGTGCGACCATCGATCAATGGCGAGGAAAACTCTAAGAAGGCATCCTGTTGAGGTAGGTCACCCCAACAACAATCTGGAGCGGCATTGGAGATTGGCCTGAGCTAGGGGCGGTAGCTTGGAGCGGCTGGGGAGAGGAACGTCCCGAGGGAACTCCAGAAACGGGGAGGGCGATAGAAAGCTCGTCTTGTAGAGACTGCGAAGAACGGTTCGCAAAAGGGACGAGAGCTCTATCGAGGCCATCATACAGATCCAAAGCCAAGTCATCGGCTTCATCCTCCACCCTATCAGCCCATCTATCCGACTTGACACCCGTCGAACCCTTTTACCTAGGGACAGACGGCGAAACCCCAACGTCAATATGCAAAGACCTAACGGGTTGAGGAGTAGAAAGGCTAGTCGGAGTGATAGGGGAAGCATCAACACTACAAGGGGCAAGAGCAGAATGACTCCCTCTTTCAACAACTAAAGATAAGTTAACATCAAGCTCTCACCAAGGAAAAAAAGGATGGAATCAGCAGAAACCTTCTCAATAAGCACATTTGCACGGAAGCCAGGACAATGAGACTCAACCACCCACCTGTCCACCGACAAGTCCAAGACATGAACTAGTGCTAAAGGTCTAGACGGTTGGGTCGGCGTCAGAGAGCACGGATGGATGGAAACATGTAAGCCAACTGTCCTAGCAATCTCAGAAATTGAGTCCTTGCTCCAGCACACAACAGGAAGGCCTATTAAATCGACCCAAAGGAGACGCCCTCCAAACAGGACTCGGTTAGCACAATCCAAGAAGCAGAAGAACCAGGGACGAAGAGCCTTCCAACCGTCATACGAAAGAGACTCCCAAACATCACGATCCTTGAAAGACAACAGAAAAGCTCTCGAGCCCAACTCAACAAGTTCAACACCCACAATCCCTGGTAGCTTAAGACCGAAACTGAGAGTACGTATTGTCGCCGAGTTGTTAGCTACCCCTACCACACTGAAGGCCTGAAGAGATTCGAAACCCGGAGCAAAAGACAGAGAAAAACTAGCGAGCTTGCCCGAGCTAAGCGCAACAGGTGCCTGAGTCGGAACCTTCAAATCTGCAACAGAGGACCCAACCTTGGAAGCAAAAGCATGAGTCGCAGTAGACAAGGCACTAGGGCCCTTGAACCTTTTACCTAATTCCACCCGAATCATGCGTCCATGAACCATAGACCCATTTAAGGTATCAACCGCTCGAGAAAGGTCATCGGGAGACTTAAAGTAGACAAAGGCGAACCGAGTGCCTTTGGAAGCTAGCTAAGTTCCAGCGTCAACAGCAACAATGACACCAACCTGCGAGAAAAAAGACCACAAATGCTCGACAGTAGTCTGTGGTTTGAGAACCAAACACACAAAGGATAAAAATAAAGATCAGAAGCTTTAAACAAGGCCAAAATATTGAACTCCAGAACTTGATGTTTCTGGTTCTTTGATACTCTATTTATATAAGATAAAACATAACCAACTGAGTAAGTTAGGGACAGTTATCCCTTAAAACTAGGTAACTAAAAACACAACAACTTGTGACAGTATCTAACTCTAACAAGTTGACTTATTCAGAAACATTAAAACAAAAGAAACACAATTAACATCAAAGCACATGATTAACACCAACAATTGCTCCCCTAATCTTGTGCTTCTTTGACATTCAGAATCTTCAAGTTGCTCCTCATTTCCAAAAACTTTGTTCGGCCCAAAGTCTTCGTAAATATATCAGCCTTCTGATGTTCAGTGTTGATATGTTCGATCTTGATCTCCCCCGACTCCACGCACTCCCTGATAAAGTGATATCGAGTGTCGATATGCTTACTTCGGTTATGAAACACCGGATTCTTACTCAACATTATCGCAGACTTGTTGTCAATTTTGAGGCTTACTGGCTCCGGCTTTCTCCCCAACACTTCTCCCATCAACCGTGACAACCACAACGCTTGACAAGCTGCGGCTGTAGCTGCTACATACTCTGCTTCACAAGACGATAAGGCTACAACCTTTTGTTTCTGAGAAGACCAAGTTATTAGGCTTGTTCCTAAGAAAAAAGCCGAACCCGAAACACTCTTGCGGTCATCGATATCCCCCGCATGATCACTATCACAGTAGCCCTCCAATTTTAATTCTCCTACATGCCTTTCATACTTAAGACCAAAGTAAATTGTGCCACTTACATACCTTAATATTCTTTTGACAGCAGCAAGATGTAATGTGGTGGGTGCTTCCATGAATCGACTCACTACCCCAACCGCATAAGTGATGTCAGGTCGTGTATTTGTAAGGTACCTTAAGCTCCCAACCAGACTTCGAAACATTGAGACGTCCACAGCTTCTCCTTCCTTCGTACTTAACTTCAATCTAATTTCCATAGGTGTCTGCGATGCATTACACCCTTTCATCCCAGCAATGTTCAATATCTTTTCAGCATAACTTGCTTGGCACAATGTAATTCCAGAACCTGTTTGTTTAACTTCTATCCCCAAATAATATGCCAACAACCCCAAATCGCTCATTGAAAATGTTTCTTTCATTTGACATTTAAAAAATTGAATATCAGTTACCTCACGTCCCGTGATTATCAAGTCGTCCACATAAACTCCCACAATCACCAATGCTCCTCCATTTTCTTTTGTATAAACCGCATGTTCAGTGGACCTTCTCTTGAAACCAAGGCTTTCAAGGCTTTTGTCAAGCTTTGAATTCCAAGCTCGAGGAGCTTGTCTCAACCCGTACAAAGCTTTTCGCAACTTCAACACAGAATTTGGGTTAGATTCATCAGAAAAACCTTGAGGATAAGATACATATACCTCTTCATTCAATTCTCCGTTAAGAAAAGCCGATTTCACGTCCATATGATGGACCTCCCAACCATTATGAGCAGCAATAGAAAGGATCAAACGTACAGTCTCCAAACGAGCTACCGGGGCGAATACTTCTTCAAAGTCAATTCCAGCTCTTTGGGCGTATCCCTTGGCTACAAGCCTTGCTTTGTACTTGACTATTCTGCCTTCAGAATCCTTCTTAACTTTAAATATCCATTTCAGCCCAATTTTTTTGTGACCAGGTGGAAGAGTGGCTTTCTCCCAAGTATTGTTGTCTACGATACTTTTCATCTCTTCCTCCATTGCTGCCCTCCATTTCTTATCTTTCAAAGCTGCTTCTGTGGATTCTGGTTCTTCAGAGGTTAGTAGACATAGTGCTGTAAATTCAGTTCCATCTATTTCAGTTGTTGTCTCATAGATATCACGCAAGGAGCGTTCTTTGAGAGGTTCTTCTGAGGTATCTGAACTTGTGCTTGACCGCGTGGGACTAATGGATCCTCCCTCAGCTTCTTCATGTTCTTCTCTTACTGTAACTTCTTCATCCCATTCCACAATAAAACTCCCAAGTGATTCTTTTTCAATATCTTTCTCTAAGTTCCAGTCCCATGCTTTCCCTTCTTCAAAAACAGGATCTCGACTCACCATTAAACGTTTGGTAAGAGGATTATAGAATCGATATGCTTTGGTGCCTGCTTCATAGCCAATAAATACAACTCGAACACTTCTATCATCAAGCTTAGAGAGATGAGCAGAAGTTACCTTGATGTATGCGACACACCCAAACACCTTAAGGTGGTGTATGTTTGGCTTCCTTTCATTCCAGACTTCATACGGTGTTTTACCCATCACGCTTCTTGTCATAGTGCGATTCAAGAGATAAACGGCTGTCATTACCGCTTCTCCCCAAAATCGTCCCGGTAGATTTTTGTTCTTCAGTAGACATCGTGCCATTCCCACTATGGTTTGGTTCCTTCTTTCGGCTACCCCGTTTTGCTGAGGGGTTCGTGGAGCAGTTAAGTACCTCATGACTCCATGATCATCACAGAATGAGATAAATTCGCCTGAAAGAAATTCGCCACCCCGATCCGTACGTAATGCTTTTAATTGTTTCTCTGTCTCCACCTCTGTTCTGCTTTTCACCTTCTTAAAAGCCAGCAACGCTTGATCTTTGGTTCTGATCATCACTACCCACATGAACCGTGAATAATCATCCACAAGGAGAAAAAAATATCGATTACCTGATGGTGTTGCCGGACTGATTGGCCCACACAAGTCTGAATGAACTAGTTCAAGTTTCTCCTTTGCTCGATAACTCGAGGTTTTTGGGAATGGTACTCGCCTCTGCTTCCCGACCAGACACGCCTCACAAAGTTGTTCCGGGTGATCGATTTTTGGAAGCCCAATAGTCATCCCTTTCCTTGCCATCTCTTTCAATGTATGAAAGCTCACATGCCCGAGCCTTGCATGCCACAACCAACTAGCTTCTTCATACTTTGTCAATAAGCACACCGGGTTAGCACATCTCAACTTCAGTATATAAAGACGATTCAATGATCTCTGTACTTTGATCATCAATTCTTTTTTCTGATCATAGACAGAGAGCCACCCATTTTTAATAATCACCGTGCAACCTCCTTCATCAATTTGGCCCAAACTAATAATATTTGACTTTAGTTTTGGGATCAGATACACACCTTGTAAGGCTTTGTGCTCTTCTTTCATTGCTTTAAGCAACACAGTGCCACGCCCTTTGATTTCCACCATTGAACCATCTCCAAATCTGACATAACCTTTCACTGTTTTGTCGAGGTATGCGAACACATCTTCCCTCCCCGTCATGTGGTTGCTAGCCCCGGTATCTAAATACCAAGTTTCGTTATTCATCTTTCTACCTTCTCCCAAGTCAGGTTGGACTGCACTTTCATTGAGCATCACAACTTCTTCTTTCCTGGTTTGACATATCACCGTCATAAGTAGAGCAGGCTCCTCATCTTCATAATGCTCAACCAAGTTCGCCTCGTCTTTGTCTCGCCTCTTGCATTCAAATGCATAATGCCCATAGTTGGCACAATTATAGCACTTGATGTTCTCCTTGTCATGTCTCTGAGGTCTAATTTGTGACCCACTTCTCCAGTTGTTTCTGCCGCGACCTCGTCCACGGCCAAAACGAGCACTCGATCCTTCATTACTCTTGTTCCCTTTGACAGGCATGGCTTCCCATTGAGATTTTGTAAGCAAAAGTTGCTCACCTTCCTTCTCGCTCCTTCTACCTTTCATTGAGAGCTCGTAAGCTCTTAATCTCCCGATTGCTTCAGCCACTGTCATATTATTCATATCCCCCCATTGCTGAATGGTACTCACAATGGGAAGGAGATAATCTGGAACTGAGCGGAACATCTTCTCCACAATGACCTGCTCTGTCATTTCACATCCGAGAGCTCGTATCTCGTTCACCATGTTAGTCAGTCTTAAAGCAAATTCACCAATAGGTTCAGTTTCTCCCATAACTAACCTGTCAAATTCTCTTTTCAATAAGAGAACATTTGCGGACTTGACTCGTTCCTCACCTACATGCATGTCTCTGAGAGCTTGCCAGGCTTCTTTTGCCGTCTTCTTCTCGGCGACAGACATCATTACAGCATCGGGAATTGCCTGAGAAATCACAGCCAAGGCATTCTTGTTCCGTTCCTCCGATACTGCTTCGTCGCCTTCTATCGCTCCCCACACTCCAAGAGCATCCATTAGTATCTTCATCCTTGCAGCCCAAACGCCATAGTTACTGTCAGTCAGAATCGGGTAAGTGACCGGCATTCCTCTAGTTTGTGTTCGTGACGTTGCTGCTGTTTTCGAACCACCACTCTCCATATCAGCCATGAAAAGCTTCTCGGGCTCTGATACCAATTGTGGTTTGAGAACCAAACACACAAAGGATAAAAATAAAGATCAGAAGCTTTAAACAAGGCCAAAATATTGAACTCCAGAACTTGATGTTTCTGGTTCTTTGATACTCTATTTATATAAGATAAAACATAACCAACTGAGTAAGTTAGGGACAGTTATCCCTTAAAACTAGGTAACTAAAAACACAACAACTTGTGACAGTATCTAACTCTAACAAGTTGACTTATTCAGAAACACTAAAACAAAAGAAACACAATTAACATCAAAGCACATGATTAACACCAACATAGTCGACGAAGACAGATTGCCTACAAAGACCAGAAAGTCTTTAGACCCTTGTCCAAAAAGTGAGTTAGCACCCACTCCCAACTTTGAATGGGTCTCTCGATATTTAGACCCAAGCTCCACGGACGAAGGGAAATCTACATCAGCAGTACCTAGAACACCTCTCTGCTTCACAAATTTGGTAGAAGCCGAGGCAACAACTACACTTTCAGTAACCCCCACCTTTCCCACGAACCTGATTGGAGCCAACCACAGCTGCAAAGGTAGGACCAGAACCTTGAGCAACAGGAACAGCACAATCGGAAGGGGTAGCAGCTAATCCACCTCCCTGATTTGAAGCCGGACCACACGCAGCCAATTCCGATCTCACTGAAGCAGAGCCGCGACCTGCAATTTACTATTCTTCACATCCATTCATTATGATTTTTGTTTTTGTTTTAGTAAACAATAGTAACATAAGAAAAAAAAGAATGAACTGGTTGTATGTATATGCAGGTTATTAGAGATTTTTATTGTTTAATAAACAATTTAATAAATATATTTTGGCACAAATTTCTGTTATAATATTAAAATTAAACAATCTAGTTTATTAATTATCCCTTTAGATTCCAAATGAGGCTTTAAAATTAAATTTATCGCCTACATTTTTCAAAATTGTGAAATAAAAAACATTCTATTGTTTATTTTGAATTTGTGAAGAATTAAGACCTTCAACATATTTTATAATTTTAGCTTACAAAACCTTTTAAATTTTAAAATTAATATTTTATTGGTTAATTATGATGTTGTATGACACTTTATAGATTTCGTCTAAGGCCTCCAAACACGTTGGATCGGTCCTAAAGCGGCTATCATCTCACAGCAAAGGGATAGAGTTTTCCGATATTCAGATAAGGTAAGCTCAACAACCTCGTCATGAGATATGAGACATTTAAACCGATATAAGACAATAGGCTGGAGGTTTTTTCTGTATATGCCATCGTCGGCCAGACTCCCTTGGTCATCCTACACAGAAAGAGACAACATTTTTTTTTGTACTTTAGTAGTTCAAGATAACCGTCAAGTAGGATCAATAATTTCATGTGTCTGGTTGATTGTGATTGATAATTATACTATTTTCCTAGGATCTTAGAAATTTGCTCCACATGATTTTAATTGGTTATCTGCAATGGGTGGATATAAGATGAATTACGTGTTAGTAATCTTTTGATTATTTTCGGTTGAAAATTGGTGAAATCAATTAAAATCTGCCCGAGCTTGAAAATTCAAAATTAATATCTCTCCGTCCAGTTTAAAACCCACAAAAAGCTACTCTTATTTTATTTTCTCTTGAATTGCAAAACAGAACGCGGTTGTACGTGATGATGATGACGCCGTCTAAGTCCACCTCCGGTCCACCTTATTGCCGCTCCATCATTACTTCCGGTGGACTCCACTGCCTTCCTTCCCTACGAATACAGTCGCAACACCTTAACCGAGGTAATTACATAAAAAAAAAAAAAAATCATTGTTCGAACACGAAGTATTAAGTTACTTTTTCTATCAGTGTATTTAAAAATACCCATCTTTCCAAAAACAAGAAAGATAAGTGTATGATGCTTCTAGGAGAGGAGACATCCAACGAGGGGAAAACGGTAGAGATGTTCCGCCTCCGCCATGTCTTTCATGTCACCTAGGGCAGTGTGGATCTCATCTACATCCTTCTCTTGTAGGAAAATGTTTTCAATCTTCCCTCTTCTTCCTTTCCCTCTTTTACTCTTTTGTTTGAGTTTTGACCTCTTTTCTCGGTCGATCGGACTCTACAGATCAACTCGTGGAAGATCTTTTTACGCCGTTTTTGGTGGAGATTATAGTAGATCCGGATCCTCGTCTTTGTTCTTCTCCAGATTCCGGTTGTTTCGTCGCGATGTTGTTTTCCTTTTTTTTATCAGCAGTTTTTATTATAAATAATCCAACGGCTTCAAAGTGAAGCCGAAGGACAAAGTCATAGCCCTCAGAACAACCATACAAACAGGAGCACTGGCCACGAAGGCACAGCCTCAAACCAGAGGATTCCCAACAAGTGGAATCAAAACATAAACAGGTCTTAGAACCTAATATTACAATCAGCAAACTAAAAACAACCACACAGGCCAAGCCCAGCCAAAAAAACACCATGGCCCAAACAAGGGCAGACTTGAAGGACAACTAAACCCAAACAGAGCCAACAAGGCCCAAAACGAAAACAAAACCTAAACTACTAAGCATAAGGGAGACCTAGAAGCTTCTCCTTAACCCTAGCCCCGCACCCACCGGAAGCCTCACCGAAGCAGCAACGGACTACCATCAAACGCAAAGCAGCAAACCAGTTCGACCACCACCGGTCGGACCGTAGGATCCACCACTGGACCAAACGAGTGCCAAAGCGAAGAGGATGACCAAAACGACCCCGAGTAGAGCAACCAAACAGTACCTTTGCGAACAGCACACCTAAAGCTCCACCCCACACCTCACCCGGACCTGAGTTACCTGAAACAGGAGAACCCACCGCCGGCCAACACCGGACAGAACCCCAAAAAGGGGAGCCAGGAAACCCTCCGAGCCCACAGAAGCTACAAGTACAAACTTCCCCACCAAACCATCAGAGCTTGAAAGAGACCAAAGGCTCAAAACACCTCACGATGGTCAACCCCAACCGTGAGGCCTTGACCACAACGGATCAAGAAAACGAAGCCCTTAAGGACAGGTAAAGGAAGAAAAATACCTGAGCAAGGGAGGAAGGAGGGTCCGAGGAAATACATTGGTTGAGACATCAACCCGCTCTCAGATCTCGAAGCATCCAGATCTCGCTGACTGCAAACACAACTCGACGACCACAAAGGGAGAGGAAATGTCGCATCTCACCGGAGAAGAAGGCGTTCCAGGATCAGATCTGACCAGGAAAGTGGACGATGAAGGAGGCGGTTGAAAAAGAGGACCGGGAGCCCAAAATCAAATAGGGAAAGGGGGGGAAAGAAGAAGAAAAAGGGAGGAAAGGGTCATCGGCGACATCCTGACCAGGAGAGCCGGAGAGGAGTGTCGCCGACGGTGGAGAGAAAAAAAAACTAGGGTTGGGGCATTTTTTTTAGAGAGAGGTCAGAGCAAAAGGATAGAGATGTCTTCTTCATGACGCTGCTTCCCTTGATTCTTCCTCTATTCACGATTGTTTGAGCTTCTGAGCCTTGTCGGAGTGTGTGTGCTTTCGGCAAAGTGTTTAGCCAGTTGGAACTTGGTTTCGAACTTCAGTCCTGGGGGTGTGGGACATGGCGGCTTTTGGGCTTTGACGAGTGCTGGAGATACTTGTTATGCTCCGAGCTCGTGACCTTCTCTTGAAACCTCGTCTCGACTTCCTTCTCTTTTTCATTGAAGGTTATGCAGTCTCGTCTCTCCACTCATGGTTGGCGACCTGGTGTTTGCCATCGTCTGGTTTCTCAAGATCGGAGGCGGGGGATGTTTGTTTTCGATGACATTGATTCGTGAAGTTCGGTTTGGATCTTCTGAGTCATGCTTCGCATCTTTGACATGTATCTCTTCTCCCTCCCTCTTGCTCCAATCGTTTTGAATATTATCTTGGTGTTGGTCGGAGGTATTCTTTGGTTGTGGGGGTTGGAGTTGTGATGTCGGTTGGTGTTGGGTTACGGTCCCCTCCCGATATTTTGTGACTCCTTTTGCTCGGTATCGATTTGATACCAGTTAATTCCCTTTGGAGGTTCCTCTTAGTGTTGGCAGAAGGTTGATTACCTTTTTGGTAATTGTGAATCGAGTGATAA